>CAUYSK010043167.1:0-11813 GCA_963575035.1 Avahi laniger
ACTTTTGCTCTAGGAAAGTTATTGTCATCTTATTATTCCAGACAAGGGATTTTTGGTTTAACTCTCAATTTGGAAAAATTATTTTGAAGAACTGTTTATTGAGGGTATCTCTGAGACCTGCAACCATAGGCATCCTCTTCCCACAGCATCCTTCTTGGACCTTCAATGCATTTGTTAGCCCTTGCTTGAATTCATGATTCTGGGTTACAGATGCTGTGATGATTAATTTTATGTGTCAACTTGACTGGGCAACGAGATGCCCAGATATTTGGTTAAACATTAGTTCTGGGTGTTCCTGGACCAGATTAAATTTGAATTGATAAACTGAGTAAAGTAGATTGCCCTCCCCTATATGTGTGGGCCTCATCCAATCCACTGAAGGACTGGAGAGAAAAAAAGACTAAGAAATAATTTTTTCTCTCTGCCTGTCTTTGTGCTTGGATATTGATCTTCTCCTACCTTTGAACTCTGCCTCTAACTGAGGCTTACACCATGTGCAGTTCCGGTCCTCAGGCCTTCAGACTAACTCTGGAACTATACCATTGGCTATCCTACATAGCTACATTGGCTATGTATTTTGTCTTACGACTCTCCAGCTTGATGATTGCAAATCTCAGGACTTTCTAGCCTCCATAATCATGTGATCCAGTCAATTCCTTATGGTAAATTTAGATCTATATCTATAGATAGCTTGGTTCTGTTTCTCAGACTAGTGCAGATGCCTCCAACATTTGTCGAGGATGAATTTGAGTTTCTATTTCTCAGTCTTCCTGTTGCTATCAGGTGATTTTGAAAAGGAGAAAGGTAAAGCCACCATTTTACTCAGGTATTTTAAAATTGAAATCAAAGATCATGTTCTAGGCTACAAGAAACTCTTTTAAAGATACGTGGTTGTGAGTGCAATTTTTTCAGCCTGTGAGTACCTCAAGGACCATAAATATGCACCAACTATTATGTTATAGCCCAAGGGTTAGTATATACAGAATTTATATCAAAGATGATCTGAAGGTCATTGTCACCAAGTCTAGTTTTCTGACACCTGAGAGATTTCTCTTAATAATTTATTAGAATAACCACTAGCCAATACTTTTCTTACAAACCAACATAATATCTTTATTCTTGTTCTTATAACATAGACATCCACTCATTATCTTCACCCCTACCTCTTCATCCTGCAAGGGAAGGGAAATTTAATATTTGCAGACTACCTGCTATATTTTGGCTTAGGTGATTTTGAAGCAAGTTAATGTTTTACTCACCAAACCACTAATTATACCTTAAGAATCTGGTATCTTAAAGAGAAATAGTGAAACCAGGTACACCATTTTGACAAGACTGTCAAAATTTACTTTGAACAGTGATAAAAATTCGTATATATAAAGGAATGAAGAAACATGCTTTTATACCCACAATTTTGAAGGAATGATAGGAGTGGGTGTAAGTAATTGAACATAAATTCTTGATAGCTGCATACACTGAAGCCATTCTAGAAGTAAGCTAACAAAAACTTGTCTGTTCTTCACGTACTGGGAGATTCTTCAGATGCGACAGTGTGGTGGCAGCTCTGTCAGGAGGAGGAAGAAATGGATGACTATAGATTCCTCGCCAAGTGTCTAAAAACAGTGCTCAGAATTCCACCCATCAACCTGAGGAGATGAATAACTGAAATCACATTATACCTATATTTTCTGAAGTGAAAACTGTCAACATTGCTGTCACTGACAATGTTCTGACTGAGCTGGAAGGAGATTTTTGGCAGTTCACAATCTGTTAGCTCATATTTCCATAGCTCTGGGGAAATGGCCTCAATACTTCAAAACCCAATACTTGGATTGTCAGGGAGAAATCAGGGTCAGAAGTAAAGTCATTGATCCAGTACTTTCAAAGTTCCAGAAGAAAGAAACAATACATGGTGTCAACAGATCTGATCGAGATAAAGGCAGGCAGAGTATTGTTCCACGTTCATTTATTTGATGTCTAATTATTAAATGCTATTCTGTGCACTATTCCCGGTGCCCCAAACATAACAGTCAGCAAGCAAGTCCCATAGCCATGGTTTGGGTATTTATGTGGGGTGGGGATGGGGAGAGGATATGGACATACAGTGCACAAGTAGAGAAATAAAAGACAATAAAACAGATGTAGCGTAGAAGGTCATTAGTGGGATGATGATTCTTTAGAAAGGGTAGTAGCAATGTCCCCTCTGAGGAGGTGGCATTTGAGATCTGATGCAGGTCATCACATAAGTTGTGTGTACAAGTCTCTATAGACTGTAGTTGATCTTATCACAGTGACCCAGCCAGCGATGGGCCAGGGAGCTGAAGCAGGACATTTTGTTTGAGGAATTGAGGGTTAAAGCAGTCATTTCTTTGATCTCACTGTTGGTTTTATGCATGTTTTATACATGTACATAGAGAATTTAATGATTGTGTTTTAATATGAACACAGAATTTTGTGAACATGTTTTTTTATATGTAGTGATTATATTTTTTACATAGAGAATTTAGTGTCCAAGTTTTATACCTGTACATAGAGACCGATTATTTTTATATGTGTCTCCACCTAATGTGTAAAACATTCACAAAACTAAGAATCTTGGGTACTTGACAAAGCACAGACACATGTATTGTCTCATTAAATCCTCGCAACAAAATGCCCAAGGATAGCTATTATTATTATTTTTGTTTCATGAAAAGAAAACCTGGCACAGACAGGCATGTCAAACCAGCCCCAGAGGTGGGGTGAGGATGCATACAAATCATTTGACTTTAAATTTGATCTTCTTTTCACCAAACATGCAGCTTTGTGTGGATGCTACTTAAGTATTTTGGGAAAAGAACCCTGTATTAAAACATATTCAAGCTTACATATAAAGAATTATATAATGTGTACATGTAATACTAAGGTAATAAAAAACTAAATGTTAGAAATGTTTACATTCTGATTTAGCCACAAATTTATTTTTTAATAAATTTGTAATGGGGCTTGACTTCAGCTAGATAATGCCTTCACTTGATAAACTTTAGCAAAATAGTGCTGAGATCTTTATTCTAACGTTTGCAGTCTAAATGAATTAATAATCTGCCTTAGTACTAATATTGTGCAAAATATTACTAAATTGCCAGCACATTTAAAATACAATCTATTTTGTAATTTTTTTTTTCTTTTTCGTGGGACTCAAAATGCCTCGGGAACTTTTCCTGACACATTCTCCAAGTAACACACTTTCGGGCTGAGATTAAGCATAGCACATTTATTAAAAAGTGTTCTCTTTTGTTGTCTGTAGGTAGGGCTGCTGTTAGGTACAGCGATGAAGTCTCCTGGGTTTAAATTCTTTTTCCCTTGAGTGGCTTTTTTGTCCTTACACCTTCACAAATTTATTGAGCTGGTGCTTCCTGTGCTCTGCCTGACTTATCAAAACATATTCTTAGGAAAGAATCTGACATTCGTTAATCTTAAAGTAAAAGTGACCATTAACAGCTTAAAATATTTATTCCCCAATGGACATTTATATTCTAATAAAGATCAAAAAACAAACTCAAACGATAGAATTGCAGAATAGTAGACACCTCTTGGAAGTTATGAAAGGTAGTTTTATAATCTACTTATTTTTAAGGTCAGCTGCTTCTGAGCAATTGAAAATAGGACTCTCTGTAATCTGTCAGAGAAGCTTAACTACTCTATCTTTTAATGATGAACAAAATAAAATGTATGTCTGCTAGATTTTCTCACAGCATTAGCTTTCTTCTCTACCTCATGACCATGCAAGTTCTGACATGTACTGAAGTAATTAAATGCCATGAAGCGTCCTCAAATTTCGTTCATGCTCAGCCAAATTCATATCTTCTTCCACACCTCTTAGTAGGTGTGGAGCCAGAGCCTGAAGGAAGATTGCACACATCAGTCCCTCCAAAAATGATGAGCTAGTCACCATCAAAGTAACATTCTTTCCTGCATGGGGCAATCTCCATAGTCAGTCTGTGTGAGGCCTTCTCCTTGAAGATTTTATCCTAGTGATCTTTGGTTAAAATAAACATCAAAGGAAACCTTGGAATAAAAGGATGAATAATATGAATAACAAGAAACACAATGTTGAGCATTTTGTTACCACTATCTCATATAATCCTCACAATGAACTATGAGGTTGATGCTGTTATACCTACAGTCATCCCCCCTCATCCACAGAGGATATATTCCAAAACTCCCAGAGGACACCTGAAACCTTGGATAGTAGGAGACTCTATAGATACACTGTTTTTTCCTATACACATATACCTATGAAAAAGCTTAATTTATAAATTAGGCACAGTAAGCGGTCAACACAATCACTGATAATAAAATAGAACAATTAATTATAACAATATATTTCAATAAAATTTCTGCAGATGTGGTCTCTCTTTTAAAATATCTTATTGTACTGTACTCATCCTTTTTCTCATGCTAATATGAGATGATAAAATGCCTATGTGATGAGATGAAGTGAGGTAAATGACGTAGGCTTTGTGATGTGGCGTTAGGCCATTATTGAGCTGGTAATATGTCAGAAGAAGGACCATCTGCTTCAGGTGATCCTGGATCATCGAGCCATGAGAATGTCAATGGTCGGGTGTCAAAAGCAGATCATGAAGAGGACTAAAGAGCAGATACACTGAACACAGGAATGATGCACATCCGAGGCAAGACAGAGTGGGACAGTGCAAGATTTCATCACGATACTCAAGAATGGCATGGAATTTCAAACTTACAAATTGTTTGTTTCTGGAATGTTTTATTTAATATTTTTGGGCCATGGTTGACCACAGGAAACTGTAGAAAGTGAAATCAAAGATGGGGAGACTATCACATCCCCATTTTACATGAGGAAATAGAGGCACAGGGTAGGTATGTGACTTGTCCCAGATCACATAATTACCAGAGTCAGATGTGGCTGACTCCTAGGTCCATTTCCTTAGCATCTTCACATGTGCTGAGGATGTGAGCGTCGGTAGAAGGAGGTAGGAATATTTTTTCCCAGGTATTCCCAAGTGGGTTCTTGCTCCTTAGACCCCAGATGTGACATTTTATTCTTGTTGCTTCTTTAAAGTAATTTCTTAATAAAGATAGTACCCTGAAGATGAAGATGAGGACAGAAATGATAATTAATAGTGATTCTTTTTTCCCCCGCCCCTTACCTTGTGTTTCCTTAGCATTTTTCTCATATTTTAAAATGAGTGCTTGTCCTAGTACAGATTCACTTACCACTAGTCTATGAATTTCTTGAGAGAAAGGACCATAATTTTATTTCCTTTTTTTCTTCTTTCCTTTTCCTTCTTGTTTTTTTCCCCTTTCTATTTACCTTTGTCATTTTCTTTCATTTTTTCTTACTTTCTTATACTAGGGGAGGCTTATAAAAATCTATGGTGGGCACGCAACTCCAGAGCCAATGGGTTTTTTGGTGGCAATCTTGGACTCAAAACTCACTGGTTTACACTGTACTCTTTTGTTCTTTTTGCCCCTCTAAAAGGTCCCTTGGGTAATGTTTTTCATGGTGGTTAATATGCCACCTACTCACTTCTCCTGTTGACTTTTGCCGTGAGTATTTTAGAGAATTTTACTATGATTGCAATACCATTTGATACAATTGGACTTATTTGTTTTTCCTATATTTGATATGTAAGATCTGTGTCATTTAATGTTTATTAAAGCTTAATATTGTAGAAGAACACGAGTCTGACAATATTCCTGGTGCCAACTCTTTGAGCGAATTTTGACCCTGAAGGGAGGTTTCAGGAACTGCTTGGATGGTGATGCGTGCAAGTGCATGCAAGGCCCACAGGAGGAAGGTGAGATCACCAGCTGAGTGTTGTGAGTACAAACATCTCCAGATTATTCGTCCTAACAATGGTCTCCATTACTCATAAAAAGAAAGATATTGTTACAGTGATGGGGATAAAGATACTACAATGTGGAGAAGAGTCTGACCTATAAAAACTTCTTTGAAAGCCCCTGTGAAATGTGAGAGATGACTTGTTATCTAGTCCCATGACTCCAGTCGGAACCTTTACCACATTTTCCTGATAACCACAATGAGGTCAAGAAAGGCTTCTGGAAGAGGTGACATTTTAGCTCAGTTCTGAGGATAATTTAGGAATTAGCCAGCTCAAAGAGGAAGAATGGAAGAAATATGTACTAGGCTTTGAAAGGGAATTATTGAGAATTTACAATAGTCCTCCCACCCAGCTGAGGAGGGACAGGTGAGCCCCAGCTCTCCTACCCACTCCTAGGACAATTCCCACTGCCCAGCTACAAGCAGCAGTGAGACCAAGACGTGAGCACACAGGACTCCTCCCAGCATCCTTCCCATGCTGTTTGCCTAGAAGAAGCTCCAGCCTCTTGGGTCACAGGCCCAAAATGCCTTTTGGGGAGTTCGAAGCTGGGCAGCCCAAGAAGGGATGTGGAGATGGGGACTTCGCCTCCTTCAGGCACCCAGTGACGTGGACACAGCGACCTCTGCTTGTAAGCATGAGCTCTTGGGGTGGGTGAGCTGCAGGATGGCCAGTTCTAGGCTTGCATTGGGGGTATACCCTCAATAGTACTCTGCTCATGACACCTGGGTTCTGCACAGAGAGTAGGGTGTATTTTCCTCTCTTCATGGACAGGCAGTGTTTTTGGAGTTGTCTCAACCTGGAAATCTCAGCTCCTGGGTCTCTACAATGCTAGATCCACAGCCAGCACCCCCAGCACCCACTTAGAATGCAGCAGTTTTGGAAGCCTGCTTGGATCCCAGGGGAACTGTGGGTCTCCCAGAGCTTGGGCATTCAGAGTAGTCCACTTCCAGCCTAGAGGAGAGTGAGTGTGGCATGCCAGAGAGCCCCTTAGGATAAAGGGGGCCAGGGCACCAGCTCCGCACCACTTGGGGTCTTCTCTTCCTCTTCCCCTCCCCCTCCCACTGCTGCCCACTCAGGCAGCCAAGACTGTTCCACTCAGAGCACATGAGAGTTCCATGGGGACAATTAAGCCAGGGTACTTGGGAGTGGTTGCCCCACCTCTGGGAGAGGGCTTATCACACCCAGGATTCCACAGAGCTTGGGCTCATTCCTTCCCCTCTAGAAGGCCACAGCAAGTGCTTATGTGTGAACAAGGACAAAAGCTAACATCTCCTTTTGAGGCGGGGAGGCAGGGCTAGCAGTCTTCTTTTGAGCTGCCTGTCTCTTCTGGGAGGAGCTGACTCTCCCTGGAGGCAAGCTCCTGGCACAATCACACCTCCCCCCATGCTGGATCATTTCAGCCAAAGCCTGCAGCCAGTCTGGTAACCCTGCACACAAAAGGTTGAGCTGCCTCCACCTCTGCTGCAGCTGGGCCAGGGTGGGAGCTGGGAATCTGGGTGCTTTGGTGCCCCTGGAGGACAGAGACCACTGTCACTGCTGATTGAGGGAGGTGTGGGCGGCTTGTGTGTCCCACAGCTATCCACCTTGCTAATCTCACCAAGAGGGGCCTGCCCTTTCTATAGCAAGTTCATAGTGCATTTGCCCTTCTTCTGTCTGAACATTCTTCAGGAGCAAGAGATCACCCCTCCCTCACTATCACAGCCAGTGCCTGAACTCAAGGAGGTATGAGGGCAAGTTTGCCAGTCCAGTCTAAGTCTGGTCCCCTCAGGCCTCATGGATGCCATCCAGGAGCTTGGGAAGTGGAGATTACCTAACGTAGTCAAAAAACCTAACACAAAGCTGTCTGTTTTGAGAAGGAACCAGCATAAGAACTCTGGCAATATGAAAAAACAGGCTCTTTTGACAAACATAAAGTGTCACATTATCTCTCCAGCAATGGACTCCAACCAAAAGGAAATTGTTGAAATATCAGATACTTAATCCAAAATATGGATTGCAAGCAAGCTCAATGGGATTGATAGAAAAGTTGAAAACCAACACAAAGAAAGCAACACTAATAATAATAATAATAACAATTCAGAACATGAAAGAAAAATTTACTAAACAGATAGATTTAAAAAAATAATAGAACTGGAAATGAAAGAATTATTTAGGCAATTTCAAAATAAAGTGGAAAGTCTTAAAAACAGACTAAACCATGAAGAAGAAATAATTTCAGAGCTCAAAGACAAAGCTTTTGAATTAACTCAGTCAAAAATGAAGAAAAAAGAGTAAAGAGAAATGAACAAAATCTCCGAGAAATATGGCATTATGTATTAATAAAATATCCAAACATAAAAATCATATGTATCCTGAGGGAAAAAAAGAAAGAACAAAAAGCATGGAAATTCTATTTTGGGAAATAATGGAGGAAAATTTCCCTGGTCTTTTTAGAGATTTAGATATTTAGATACAAGAGAGTCAAAAACCTCTGGACTATTCATTATAAATAGGACATTGTCAAGCCACATAGTCATCGGTCTGACCAAAATCAAAGTGAAGGCAAAAATTCTATAAGCTGTGAGACAAAAGTGTCAAATAACTCATAATGAAAACCCATCAGACTAACAGTAGACTTCTCAATAAACATTTTAAAAGCCAGAAGGAATAAGGGTTCCATCTTTAGTCTCCTTAAACAGAATAACTGTCAGTCAAGAATTTTGTATCCTGAAAAGCTAAATTTTATAAATGAAGGAGAAATAAAGTCTCCCCCTGACAAGTAAACACTAAGGAAATTTGTCACCACTAGACCTGCCCTACAAGCAATGCTCAAAAATACTCCAAACAGTCAACATTCACCAGTGTGAAAACACTTGAAAGTAAAAACTCACAGTTCTTGTAAAACAATAACACAAGGGAGAATACAAAGCAACTAGGTAACAATCAACATGATGACTGGTACACTGTCTCATTTATCAATAACAAAATCAAGTGTAAACAGTTTAAATGCCCCACTGAAAAGATATAGATTGATGGAATGGATAAAAAAACACAACCCAAATATGTACTGTCTCCAAGAAACTCATTTAAGTGATAGAGAGTCACATAGACTCAAGGTAAAGTGGTGGAAAAAATATTCCATGCAAATGGAAATCAAAAGCAAGCAGGAGTAGCTATTCCCTTATGAGATGAAACAGACTTTAAATCAACAGCAGTAAAAAATGAAAAATATGGTCATTATATAATGATAAAGGGATCGATTCCATCCTAGATATACATGTACCTAACACTGGGGCTTCTAGATTCATAGAAATATCACTAGATCTATGAAATGAAATAAATAACAACTTAATAATAATGGGGGACCTCAACACAAAGCATTCAAGCAAGCTCAATCAGAAATGAAAAAGGAGACATTACAACTCATACCATAGAAATACAAAAGATCATTGCAGAGTACTATGAAAACCTGTATGTACACAAAGTAGAAAATCTAAAGGAAATGGATAAATTTTTGGAAACCCACACCTCCCAAGCTTGAATCAAGAAATAGAAATCATGAACAAACCAATAATGAGTAGTGAGATTAAATCAGTAATAAAAAAAATCTCCCAACGAAGAAAGTCAAGGACCAGATGGATTCACAGCTGATTTCTACGAGACCTACAAAATCATCTGGTACCTATCCATTGAAACTGTTCCATAACATTGAGAAGGAGGGAATCCTCCCTAACTCATTCTGTAAGCCATTATCTCTTTGATACCAAAGCCAGGAAAAGGCACAACAAAGGAAGAGAACTACAGATAAATATCCCTTATGAACATAGACGCAAAAATCCTCAACAAAATACTAGGAAGTACAATCCAATAGCACATCAAAAAGTAATTCAGCAAGACCAAGTGAGTTTCATCCCAGATATGTAAGGTTCAATACACAGAAACCAATAAATGTGATTCACCACATAAACAGAATTGAAAACAAAAACCATATGATCATCTAATAGATGCAGAAAAAGCATTTGATAAAATCCAGCACTCCTTCATAATAAAAACCCTTAATAAACTAGGCATAGAAGGAATGCACCTCAAAATAATAAAAACCATATATGACAATCTCACAGCCTACATCATCCTGAATGGGGTAAAGTTGAAAACATTTCCCCTAAGAACTAGAACAAGACAAGGATGCCCAACTTCACTACTTCTATTCAGCATAGTACTGGTAGTCCTAGCCAGAGCAATCAGCCAAGAGAGAAATAAGAGGCTTCCACTCAGAAAAGAGGAGGTCAAACTCTCCCTTTGCTGATGGTATGACCTTATACTTGAAAAACCCTAAAGACTCCTTCAAAAAACTTCTAGATAAGTAAATTCAGTAAAGTCTCAGACAACAAAATTAATGTACACAAATGCTAATGAAACACAGAGGAATTGTGTATCAATTCATGCTACTGTGCATTAGTAGCATTTCTATACACTAATAACCATCAAGCTGAGAATCAAATCAAGATCTCAATTCCATTTACAATAGCTGCAAAAAAATACTTAGGAATATACTTAACCAAGGAGGTAAAAGATCTCTATGAGGAGAACTACAAAACACTGATGAAAGAAATCATCGATGACACAAACAAATGGAAAAACATCCCATGCTCATTTATTAAAAGAATCAATATTGTTTAAATGTTCTTCCTGCATTAAGTGATTTACAGATTCAGTGAAATTCTCATCAAAATACCAACATCATTTTTTCACCGAATTAGATAAAATAGGCTTAACTTTTATATGGAATAAAAAGAGAGGTTCAATAGCCAAAGCAATCCTAAGCAAAAAGAAAAAATCTGGAGGCATCACTTTACCTAAGTTCAAATTGTACTACAAGGTTATAGTAGTAATCAAAAATACTACTCAGCATGGTATTAGTATAAAAGCAGACACATGGGTCAATGGAACAGAATAGAGAATTCAGAAATAAAATCATACTTCTACAACCAACTGATCTTTAATAAAGTAGATAAAGACATACTCTATTTAATAAATGGTGCTGGGTAAATTGGAGAGCCACGTTCAGAAGAATGAAACTGAATACCTATCTCTCACCATATAAAAAAATTAACTCAAGATGGATTAAAGACTTAAATGTAAGACTAGATGCCATATAAATTCAAGAAATAAACTTAGAAAAAACTCTTCTGGACATTAGCCTAGGCAAAAAATTTATGACTAAGACCCCAAAAGCAAATACAACAAAATCAAAAATATGTAAATGGTGCTTAATTAAGCTAAAAAGTTTATGCACAGCAAAAGAAATAACCAACAGATTAAACTGACAACCTAGAGAATGAGAGAAAATATTTGCAAACTCTACATCTGACAAATGACTAATATCTAGAATATTCAAGGAAATCAAACATATCATCAAGAAAAAACAAGTTATTTCATTAAAAAGTGGGCAAAAGAAATGAACAAACATTTTTAAAAGAAAATATACAAATGCCCAACAAACATATGAAAAAATTCTCAACGTCACTAATCATCAGGGAAATGCAAATTAAAACCACAATGAGATACTACCTTACCTTCATCAGAATGGCTATTATCAAAGAGCCAAAAAACAACAGATGTTGGTACAATGTGTTGTAAAGGGAACCCTTATACACTGATGGTATTAACGTAATTAATACCACCTCTGTGGAAAACCGTAGGGAAATTCCTCAAAGAACTACAAGTAGACTTACCATTCAATCCAGCATTCTCACTACTGGGTATCTACCCAAGGGAAAAGAAGTCATTATATCAAAAAGACACATGAACTTGTATGTTTATCACAGTACAATTCACAGTTGCAAAGATAAAGAATTGACCTAAGTGCCCATCAACTGTTGAGTGGATAAAGCAAACACAGGGTGTGTTTGTGTATATATATAAATAATATATATATAATTAAATGTGGGAAGTGGCCACTAGTTT
>CAUYSK010043171.1:0-10236 GCA_963575035.1 Avahi laniger
TATGTTGGTCTTGCCCCCCTGCCCCCCCAACTCCGAGTTTCAAAAAATTACAATCTTTTGGTGGTGCGCAATGCACTCGTTGTGTATGCAAATTACCCTACCCACCACCCCACACCCCCCCCCCCCACCCCCCCCCCCCCCCCCCCCCCCCCCCCCCCCCCCCCCCCCCCCCCCACGCCACCCCCCCCCCCCGCGGCCCCCCCCAAGGGCAACATACGTAACCTAAACATCTGTACCCCCATAATATGCTGAAATAAAAAAAAAAAAGAAAAGTCACCCAGCTCTGATCACATAGTCCAGGTGAATCAGTCGTGAAGACAGGGGGTCTGTCACCTACTACGTTCTGAACACTCTTCTTGTTAAGGATGAAGGTAAAGATCCTTTGGCTTTGGGGTATATCCACATTTCCATGTTAATTCATTGAACTAACTATAAATTTTTTAAAGCTGATAACAGATTTTGCCCCTCCTCTACTTATGACTTTTCGGTGACTTTCTCACCACTCCTGAACTATTTATTATCCACAGTCTTTACCTTGGCTGCAGGCCCTCTGTCATTCTTCTACTCTCCTCAGGCTTCTGACATTCCAGCCAGAGTGGCCTCCTTTCTGATCCTCTCATATCTAAGCTTGTTGCTCCTTCTGCCTGGAACGCTCTGCCCACTCATTGCTGGCTTCTTTCTGCTCTCCACGCTAATGGTAGTCCCTCTAAGAGGCCTTCTCTGACTTTATATTCTTCGTAGCATTTCTGATCTTTTTATGTGTGTGTGCTTGATTATTGTCTCTCTTCTCTCACTGCATGGTAAAGCCCATGAGAGCAGAGATCCTATCTGTCCTGCACACCTGTATTTCCCAAACATTTAGGACTCCCCCTGGTACAGAGTAGGCATTCTAAATATTTGCTATGTGAACAGACTAAAATCCTGACCTTTCTTTAGCAAGTGCTGCTATTCAGTGATGTTTCACCCATTCTCTTTGGGCATTTTGTTTACATAGAACCACATGTGCTATTTATTAGGTTTAGCCCGTCATCCTACTCTTGTGGACACAGACATGACATTATTATAAGATGTTGGTGCCAACTTTCAGCTACACATGTCTTCTCTCTACAATAGGATTGTAAATCCTGGGAAAGCAGAGACAAGGCCTTATATTTCCTGGGTATGCCTTTGTAGTACCTAGCTTCCATAACCGAATGTATACAAATCTTAACTTTAGAGAAAGGATTAAGATTAGCATCTTACTCATATTTTTTAATGATTTGTAGAGTACACTGGTTTGTCCCAGAGCTAAAATATCTCTCCCATTTTGACTTATTATTTTAAAAAAGAATGATAACATAGAAATGTTCTAGACTATATTTATAACTTCACATTTATTTTGTTAAGAAGGCCTATTATTAATTAGGGAAGGTGGCCAGAATCGATGCTACCAACCTTCCAATTCTTTTCAAATTAGGACCCTTGGTTATAAGCCCATGTTTTATTACTTTATGACCCTACAGAAGCCACTTAAACTCCTCTGAACTTCAGTTTTCTGATTTACATAATAAAGAGTAAACTTAAATTTCTATGTTGTCTTTGTGGATTAAATAGTCTGCCTGGTTCTGCTCTTGTGTAAGGTAGGTCACTTGTGGAAGAAAGGAGAAAGAAATGGAGTGATGATATCTGCTGTCTACCTGTCATTTGAAAGGAGAGTGTGTGTGATTCGCAAGGATTATGTAGGGAATGGGTTCGGCTCTTCAGTACTTTATTATGGCTTGCTTACTGTTGTGGGGAAGGGGGTGGTTAGGAAAATATTTTTACAGACAACGAAAGGTGATGGAGAAGAATTTGAGGTTCCCTTCTGTTTACACCTTCTCTCTAAGAATTATTTAGCCACTGGTTGCTTATGCTCTAGTGTTGATATTATAATACTGTGTCTGTAACTTCTTTTATTTTAAATGAATTTTAGATAATACGGTAGCTTACTAAAAACATCAAAGAATCAAGAGATCATTTCCTAAAGGGACAATTGCCATCTATATTAAATATATGATAGAGTCTATGACTGTCAGAAATAAGGAAAAGTGGCTGGGCGCGGTGGCTAACACCTGTAATCCTAGCACTCTGGGAGGCCGAGGCGGGTAGATCACTCAAGGTCAGGAGTTCGAGACCAACGTGAACAAGAGCGAGACCCATCTCTACTAAAAAATAGAAAGAAATGATCTGAACAACTAAAAATATATATGTAGAAAAAAAATTAGCCAGGCATGGTGGCGCATGCCTGTAGTCCCAACTACTTGGGAGGCTGAGGCAGGAGGATCACTTGAGCCCAGGAGTTTGATGTTGCTGTGAGCTAGGCTGATGCCAGAGCACTCTAGCCCGGGCAACAGAGCCAGACTCTGTCTCAAAAAAAAAAAAGAAAGAAGGAAAAGTAAAGCAATGTTCCTGAGAATTCAGAACAACTCAGATTTGCCATGGTTTTAATTCGCTTAATAACTTTATTTTATTTAATATTTATAACTATGTATTTGGTTTCATTTATTCAGTAACTTTCTCTTGGAGCTTCAGATGATTAAGGTGACTTCCTATTATTTACAGTATTATCATTATCATTATTATTATTCTTAAGACAGGGTCTTGCTCTGTCTCCTGGGCTAGAGTGCAGTAGCATCATCACACCTCACTGCAACCTCAAACTCCTGGGCTCGAGCAATCCTCCTGCCTCAGTCTCCCAAGTAGGTGGGACAACAGGCTTGTACCAGCACATCTGGCTAATTTTTTCCATTTTTAGTAGAGATGGGGTCTTGTTCTTGCTTGGGCTGGTCTCAAACTCCTGGCCTCAAGTGATCCTCCCTCCTCAGCCTTCCAAAGTGCTGGGATTACAGGCGTGAGCCACCGTGCCTGGCCTAGAGTATTATTCCTGATTGTTTCATAGACCCATTATCATTCTACAGCTCTGTATAAACAGCTGTGCACTGGTAGTTATGTGGCTCTATTCTCCTTTGGTTTCTCTGTATTATTTGACTATGATGTCAGCCTCTTTCCTTATAACTCTGACTTCTGTGCTCTGGAAATACTGTGGCTTTTATCTCACTAACCTGGCTTCTCTATCCTCTTTTACTCTTCCTCATCTAATAATCTTTCCTCATCTGATATTTTATCAAGGGGACAGAGATTCTCTTCTTCACTTACTTCTTTCTCTCAAAGAATTCATTTCTATGTGGCACTATCCACTACTTAAAAGCACATGACTCCCCATGGTGGACTGAAGATCACTGCTAATACTTAGCAGGTCTTCCCATCAAGCTCTTCTCTTCCCCTCCTTTCGAATCTGGCTGGTTCTGTTGCCTCTTTTGATCAACAGAACATGGCAGAAATGGCGGAGAGTAATTTCCAAGGCAGCGCCTTAAGAGATTTGTAGCTTCTGCTTTTGTGTGCTGGAAACATTCCTTCTTAAATCCAGCTCCTTGCTGTGCAGAAGCCTAATCAGCCATGCGGAGGACTGGCAAGGCCCCTGGTCAGCAACCCAAGCTGGGCTCTCGGCCAGCAGCCAGCCCAAGTACCAGCCCTGTGATTGAGGCACTTTGGACCTTCTAACCATTCCAGCATTCCAGCCGACACCACATGAGCTGCCTCATCGTTCCACAGAATCACAAGAAATCATGAATTGTTATTTTAGCCACTAAGTTTTGGTGTGCTTTGTTACACAGACTAAAGAACCTAAAGAAAAACTGGTACCCAGAAGTGAGGTACCACCATAACAAAAAACACGACATTGGCTTTGGGACCGGGTGGCAGTGAAGTCCTGAGGGCAATAAGAATACTGTTGCTACTGGAGAATGTAAAATGGCACCCTTGCTTTATATCGACAGGAAAATCAGCAAGACTATCACCTGCAGTAACATGAGACACAGAAAATAAGCCTAATGACCCTGTGGATCTCGCTTAGGAGATTTTCCAGCAGAGTATCAGAAGTAGCAATTGACTCCCTTTTTTAACCACTTATGATCAAAGAAGTGCAAAAAAGAGATGAATTAAAGAAGAAACTGTTCAGATTTTAAACAAACTCTAGAGAAAATATTTCTAATCCAGAATTTTCTAGGATTATAAGTAAAGCTGTTTGTCATCTCCAGCTCCCCTATCAGCAAAAGGTACTCAAAGAAATGGCCTCAGGTCCAAAGATCAGATCCCAGCACTACTGCAAGTAAAACTTGGCCTCGAGGTGAAAATAAAGCAAAAGCACAGCTGTAAGACCTGGTGTTAAAACTTCACAAAGATTTAAGGCAGTGAGGGCCTCCTGGATCCTGTCAGCGAGATGGAAGGGCTTCTAAGAATTTCGAGGGTGTTGCCCCACAGCATCCTGGACCTGATTTAGGTGACAGGATCCTGGACTTCAGGCCCAAATTTGATGCCATAGTGGGATGAAACTTTTGGGTGGCTCGGGAGAGGGTTAGTGTGCTTTGCGTGTGGAGCAATATAATCATTTGTGGCCAGAGAGTAGACTGTGGAGGATAAAGCCAGGCCACAAATTCACTGCCACTCCTCCGCTGAGAGGTGAAGTTTGCTTCCCCTCTCCTCGAATCTGAGCTGGCCTTGTGACTCCTCTGACCGATAGATTTTGGTGGACCTGGCGCTGTGTAGCTTCAATGATCTGCAGCTTTCATTTCTGTGCCTGCAATGCACCATCTCAGAACCCAGCCCCCATGCTAAGTGGGGACTCACAAAGAGCCACATGGGAGTCTCACACAAAGAGCTACCAGCCAGCAGTTAGCACCAACTACCAACCTAAGGAACGAGGACATTTTGGACCTTCCAGTCATCTTTGTGCCAGCCAACACCATGAAGTAAAGAACCTCCCACCGAATCTTGAGAAATAAAACCCATTTTTTTAAGCTATCAAGGTTGGGAATATGCAGAATAGTTAGTGAAAATCTTTCCATCTGTATGCTGCCTCTTGCCTCCCCCAGGGAAAGGCTCTGTCGCCTTGAGTACACCCTGCCTAAACATCTGAATGGCTGGAATTTTTTCCTGCTTTTGCATATTTAGTTATTGTATAAATATTTATTGTGCATCATGTGCTAGAAGCTGTAAGACACTATAATAGCATAGAATCAAAATCTGAGTCCATTTGACTCCTGTTTCTCCATGGATCTTTCTATTGGATGTTGCTGGGTGATGTTGAGTTTTAATGTACAGTGACTATTTCATCTTTGCTTTCCTTTCAAACATATTGTAAAATTTTTCTTTATTATTTCTCACTCACATAATTGAAATAGCCTTTCAGCTGGGCCCCCTTTTTTCTAATCCATCCTGCAAATCTCTGTGGCTCAGTGACTCACTGTTCTCCTGCCTTGAGTACCTAAATCTCTGCATGGTTCATGCGCGAGAGGGTAGCTGTTACTTTGTAGTCTATGGAGGGGAGGGAGCATCCTAGACATCTAGTGCAACTTCCAAGAAGACTTAAAAGGTAGTAGGCACTTTTCCCAGATACTTTCTTGCCAGTCTATCTTGTGTGCTTTCTCCTCCTGGGGAGATTTGGGAAAAAAAACAAAAAATCTCGCCTCATCCTAGACCAACCAAACTGCTGGGTGGGAGGGAGCGCCTGGGTTTAGGTTTCTTTCAAAAGTACTCCCAGGGTTTTATGTGAAGTCAAGACTGAGAATCACTATCTTAGATTCGTGATTCTCCAAAGCGATCACTGGACCAGCAATGTCAACATGAACTAGAAATTTGTCAGAAATGCACATTGTGGAGACATGCTTCAGACCTAACGAATCAGAAACTCTGAGGGAGGGACCTATCCCTTTGTGTTTAATAAGCTCTCAGTGATTTTTAAGGACATTAATGTTAGAGAAGCACTGTTAGATAAATCTTAGTTTCTTTCTAGGTCTCGAAACTGCAACTAAGTTTGGGAAGTGTGTTTATTATTTGAAAATCACTGCACTGGCAAGATATGAAAGAACTGGTAAGGAGGATACAGACACTGGTATATTAAGTATTATTGCTCGTGATGATTTAAGTACTTGAGAAATGTTAAATGCTTGTCATCAGATCTCTGAAGAGTGGTTAAAGGGGTCATTTAGTATAAAGAATGGGACAAATTAATCAGAAGTACTGAAGCATTGTTTCCTAGGGAACTCAAAGAGGTGAATTTAAATTTCAATTAGATATCTATTAGACTCAAGAAACATCTTGATGGGAAGTAGCACTAAACATTTTGAAGGAATATAAGGTGATTTTAAGATCAATGAGGGGTGGTGGGGATGGGTGTATTCACACCTAATGGGTGCCGTATGTACCGTCTGGGGGATGGACACGCTTGAAACTCTGACGTGGGTAGGGCAAAGGCAATATATGTACCCTAAACATCTGTACCCCATAATATGCTAAAAGTTAGAAAAAAAAGGAAAAAATAAAGTAAAATAAAATCAGCTTTCAGTGAGAGTAGAGAGCTGCTGTTGTGAATTGTTTGTCTATAATCTCTGCCTGGGGTCAGAGAAAAATCTTTGAAGTAGCGTCCAGTTCTCAGTATATAATGACTCTAAATACTGTCTGATCATCATTTGTTTATTTTTTTACTGGTTATTTCGGAAATGCTTTGAAAGTAAAACGAGAAGTACTGGGAAGTAAAGATGCCTAACCTGAGTGTTGATGTTACAGTTTTACAGTCTTAGAGACTTTGGAGTGAGATTGTCAAGTGAATTCATGTGTTTTGAAAAGGTTTTATGACTTTTTAATGAGGTTTAAAAGCTAAAGGAATGGATTAGAACCATAAAATCATTGCTCTTAACATTATTTCCTTGAACTCATTTAGTACATTTGTATATTAGAAAAAGAAAATACATTTGGATTGAATCCTCATCATTTGCTAAAATGTGGTCTGGAAGAAATTTCCTGGACACACAAACAGTGCTAAATGGCTTAATGACAAAGGACAGCTATGGTCAAACTCTCCAGTGAAATACTTCAGTTAGAAAAATTAGCAGAATTCAATATATAGGAATGCTTGAGACTATCATGTACCCTTAAATCCAGATGATGTACGTTTAAATATTAAGGCTTAGATAGTTCAGTAATAAATATTTGTAGAAAAATGTTTAGCTGAGAAAGTAAATTATGTAGTGTGCAGGCAAAGACCTGGCAGAAAACATTCGCATCCTATTCAAAAAATTATAATAGAACCCAGTAATAATTCAGATATTGGGGTGACTTTGGGAAGAAAGCCAAATAACTTTTTCTTCAGCTTTTGAGAGAACTGAGACTGTAGCACGGTTAAGTGGGTCGACTGAACCATGTAGTCTGGGGTGGATGAAGTTGGGATTTGAGTCTGAGGACCCAGGTTCCAGTTGTAACTTTATTTCTTGCCAGTTTTGTCACTTTGGACAAGACAAATTCTTTGGGCCTGCCTGATTTTCCGTGTTTATAAAATGTGAAGAATAATTCTTTTTATCGTAATGGCTTGTTATAAGTATAAAACTAATGTAACTGAAACAAGCGTTGAAAGTAGAGAAACGAATATTAGATTATTAATAATAAAGTAGAAAATGTATCTATAATATTTAAGGGAAACTATCGTATAAGAAGGATCGTGATGGCTGAGTAGTATTCTGGAATTATGTAATAGATTATTTTCTGGCATGTTATAGATGCAGTGCTATGGAAGAATGTGTAAAATGTTTCACACATCAGATGTCTTTTACATACTCAATGCACATAAATGCAGTCATGTGTTATATGCTGTAAGCCTTTTATAAAGGCTTGTGAATTATGAATGAGAAAGTCATACTCCAGTAGTGTCATATAACTATGAATTAGTGCACAGCTAAGGTGTTATACAGGCCAACTGTGCTTTCTAACCTGCAAAACTATTTGATACTGGATGGTGATTAATTATAAAATAGGCTTTTCACATGACTTGGTAAACCCAAAGTAAATTTCAGGTCATGCCCAACTTTTTGATATTTGAAATGACAAGGGGACAAGGCTATTGCTAAAAATATCTTAAATACAGTCTGAGGTCAGTTCTTAGCTGGACTTCAAGTACTTAATAAATTAATAAATGGATTGTATCTTCAGGGAAAATGTAAAAACCTTCCCAGCAACTTTTTTGAAGTTCCATAGGCATTAAAAAATATAATTTTCACATTCAATTAAATAAAAATTCTAGTGTTTCAGAATTTTCTCACAGTTCAAACTTAACTATGCATATGTAATTAAACTATCACAAATGATTGAAGCATATATGCTAAGAATGGCTTTTATTAACCTACAAAATAAAAAAAGGTCTAATATAAAGGCTAGCTATATTTAATGATATCAGAATTTCAGGGGATTTCAGCCATATTTCTGAGCTGTGACTGAAAAAATATATTAACTTGTGACTTTTCCCAATGAAATTGTCAGGCTCAATTTCAGTTCATATTTGGATAGATGTGTGGTTTTAAATAAGGGTGCAGAAATCACATGGTTTGACAAGCCATCTGATATATGCAAATAAGAACAACTGTGTATGAGGACTGAGTGAGAGAAATTAACATATGTAGATTACTTGGAAAAAGCTAAGTGTTCATCAAAGTGTTGTAGATACAGAATTTTAAAATATGTTGTATCTAAATTTCTGTAGAAACATCTCTGTAATCGAAAGAGAGTTCAGGGAGTGAGTATGGTTTGATGAATGTGGGTGAGGTCCTGTAGATACAGCTTTGCAGAATGTTCCCCGGCATAAAAAGGAAACTGAGCTATGAAAATCTATTTGCCTTATGTCTTATGATGGAGAGGGTCTCCGAAGACAGTATCTCCAATTTCTTCTGTTTGTTGGAGGCACTATAGCTATTTCAAGATGTTTATGCTTTCTCACAGAATGAAGACAAACACAGAGATGGTGTGTCTAAGAAATTTCAAAAGGTGTAGACCTCCTGACTGAAGCATAACTGATTTATTTGATTCATTTTTTCATTATAGTAAGTATAAATATTTAAAGTACATTATTTTGGTCAATGTTGCCTTGTACTTCTTGTTGAATAAATATTAATATTCACTCTCTGTTACATACCCTTATGGTGGTTAGAGCTAGTGATGTTTTCATTCTTCTGCAATTTCAGTTGCCTGTCATGAGTAAATTTGACTCTCAGGGCCTTGGAGAGGGCAGATAAAATCATGAACTTAGAACTGAAAGAGCCTATGCAGATTGTCTCTTTATGCATTCTCTTTATACAAGAAATTCCGTTGCAACATCCCTGATGCATGGTCATTTTATTTATCTAGACCCTGCTCAAGACAGGGAGAGGAACTGTTTCACAGAGCAGCCAGTTCGATGATGTTTCACCAGAGACTAAATCAAAATATGACTTTCTAAAACTTCCACCCACCTGCTTCTACCTCTGGAACAAATCCACCTATTCTTTCATCCATGAGATAGCTGTACAAAAATGTAAAGATAAATTCTCAGGTTCACTTAGCCATCTCTTATCTCAGCTGTGTATCGTCAATTACCTGTGTTCCTCCGTAGCAAATGGTTTGTAGACAGTAGCTCCTAATTATTTTGTTGCCGTTTCATCTTTAACCTCAAACCGAGCATTGGGTTCCAGTTGCGATGGCACCAGGCAAGCACAGAAGGACTGTTGCCCATTATCTGGGCCCACTTGTTAATATGGCCGAAGGTTATAGGCAATGTTTTAGCATAACAGCTATCCTATGATCAGCTGAAAATATGCATACACATCAACTAAAATCTCTAGGTGTTTCTCACATGTTCTTTCATCCAGCAATGTTTTCTGCCAGGCCCTCTCCCATCATGTTTGTGGTATTTTGAAGTCTAAGTCCAGGACTATTTGTCTCATGTGATCCTCTCATTTTGATCTTTGTCTTGCCTTGACACACAATTATGTGAGGCTGTAGTCCCAGCCACTTGGGAGGCTGAGGCAGGAAGTGAGGCACGATGAGAGGAATTGAGAGTTAGAAATAGACCCACTAAACTAGAGTAAAGGCGAGATGCCCTGGAGAGTCATATAATCAAGCCTCAGATCCTAGGAGGGAGTTGAATCTATATAATAGGATGCAATGCCCAAAAAGGCTAAAGGCAATAAGTGGTACTCCAGCCGGGCGCGGTGGCTCACGCCTGTAATCCTAGCACTCTGGGAGGCCAAGGTGGGCGGATCGTTCTGAGCTCAGGAGTTCAAGACCAGCCTGAGCAAGAGCGAGACCCCATCTCTACCAAAAAATAGAAAGAAATTAATTGGACAGCTAAAAATATAT
>CAUYSK010043172.1:0-25479 GCA_963575035.1 Avahi laniger
CTTGGATGTTGAATAGAATACAATAAAATTGTTTGTCAAATCCTCAAGGAACTATGGAAAAGCCATTTAAAAATGTAAGAAAAGGCCATGTGTGGTGGCTCACGCCTGTAATCCTAGCACTCTGGGAGGCCAAGGCGGGCAGATCATTTGAGCTCAGCAGTTCGAGACCAGCCTGAACAAGAGCGAGACCCCGTCTCTACCAAAAATAGAAAGAAATTAATTGGACAGCTAAAAATATATAGAAAAAAAAATTAGCCAGGCATGGTGGCACGTGCCTGTAGTCCCAGATACCCGGGAGGCTGAGGCAGGAGGATTGCTTAAGCCCAGGAGTTTGAGGTTGCTGTGAGCTAGGCTGATGCCATGGCACTCTAGTCCAGGCAAGAGAGTGAGACTCTGTCTCAAAAAAAAAAAAAAAAAAAAGGCAAGAAAAGTATTTATATGGTCAGCAGAATGTCACAATGTTATACGAAAAAGAGCATAATGAAAACTCATGATCTCAAGCAATAATATGACCCACAACCAAAAGTAATTTAATGAGCAGATCACATTGTACTTAAAAGCAAATCCAATCTACACGAGAAGCCCTAATCTATAATAAAGGAGAAGGGGACAGTAAATCATTTACTTTAAAAAAGAATCTTTCATTTTACAAAAGGATTTATCCTAGGACCCCTATAACAGGTTCCTAGAGGCTTTAAAATACAATTTGTTACACAGAAATAGTATTGACATGCAATAAATTTTTTAGGAACAGACCAATTTCATCAAGTTGGATAAACCCACATGGGGACCTTGGAAAACGGAAAGAATGACTTAGTGCGTTCAATCATCTTTCAACATCACGGGGAGACTCCTGAGTGTGTTAATACATCTTGAGTTTCTTGGGCCTTTTTAAATTTTTTTTTGCTTCAACTGTGTGGGATCAGGGGAGAAGAGAGGAAGGATGCTAGAAGCACCGAGAGAAGCACTCTTGTACCACAGGAGAACATCACAGAGGGCTAGAGTCTCTGAAAATATGCTCCACAGCTATTTATACCTTAAAAAGTCTGTAAAAAAAACAATCATTCCCTTGTGAGTTTAAAAGCAACCTTTCAAAAATAAATTTACTTTTTTAAAAAAACTACTTACTTTCCACTCAACTCTTATCTAAAGTGGATGTGAACCAGAAAACACAAATATACATGAACCCCACCCACATACTCCTATTTTTAAAAACTATTTTATTGAAGTATAATTTATTATTCATAACACAAAATTTGCTTTTAAGTGCACAATTCAATGATTTTTTTAGTTAAATTTATTGAGTATGCAATCATCATAATCTAGAACAGCCTCATCACCCCAATTATATCCCTTGGGCCCATTTACAGGTAATAGTCATTCCTGCCCCCAGCCCCAGCCAATCTCTAATCTAACTTTCTGTCTCTATAGATTTGCATTTTCTACACATTTCCTATAAATGGAACCATACAATATGTGGCCTTTTGTGCTTGGTTCCTTTCTCTCAGCACAATGTTTTTAAAGTTCATCCATGTTGTAACATGTATAAGTACTTCCCTGTTTTTTTATGGCTTGACTAATAGTCTACTGTATATCACATTTTGTTTATCCATTCACTAGTTAATGGAGATTTTGGTTGTTTCTACTGTAGTGCAAGACAAGTCCCCAGATGGCCTTGGTGACCCAGCTCTTTTCTTGCTTGTAGTTCTCAGAATAACTGCAGAACGTGCTGGAAATGTAACATCCCGAGATAATGAGAAACTGGCCAGAACAGCCTAGGTTCTGATCCCTTTCCTCCCAGAATGGATGTTCTACGATGCTTTTCGCCCATCTGGGCATAAAACCACAGACGGAGCATGCTTTCAGGACCTCTCAGCTGTGGGATGACGTGAGACATGCACAGGTGAGACTCCATTCACCCTGGGCAACTTTCCCGAGCCTTAGAAGACCAGCTCACCATGCATTCTAGGCGTCTAATGTCCCTTGCTGCCTATCTGTGAGTAATAAACTTGCTTCACTTGTGTGAGTGTTCTGTCTCATGGACACGTGCAAGAGGATTGACACTGGTATGCAGTATTGGCAAAGTGTTTAGAGTCCTCCCCTGGGATTGATACCAATGCACAGAGAATCTGCTTCATGTTTGGCTTCTATAAATAAAGATGCTATGAACATTCACATGCAAGTCTTTATGTGGACATATGTTTTCATTTCCTTTGCACGCCCCTACTTTTTATGATTCTATCTGCATATGGCACCCTATTCTTTAAGGTGTAGATTTTCACAAAGTAGGAAGTCAGCAGCCTCTGGTGAACCCAGCGCTATGTCCAACAATAGCAAAGTGGACCTTGATCCCTTCCCCATGGTCTTTCTCTAGCTATGTGTCACCACAGAATGTGCTCAGAACCTCGACTGCAGTAGGACAGTGAGGCCCTCCTCCCCGTGAGCACGCAGCTATGGAACCAAGGCAAGAAAAGGAATCCTGGCCTTTCCTTCTACATGTCTGCACTTCACCTTGGAGAAATATTCTTTGGGGTCATGTTTTTGGAGAGGGGCCATTCTAGCTCCCTACATTAGCATGCTACGGCTATTCTAGCATATATCTAGAACAACTTTCCTCTTCCCACGGTAGGACAAAACAGTTGTGAGGGATACATATATCACCTTGAAAAAATGCTAAAAAGATACAGAGTAACATCCCAATACTGATAAGTTTAGGTGGTTTAATTATGGAGAACATTTTTCTTCCTTGTACTTTTTTGTGCTTCTCCAAGGTTTGTATCACAGGGGCACATATTACTTTGGTATTATTTTTTAAAACCTTTTTTAGTGAAAGGTCTTTCATTAATTTGTAAATGTAACTCATTTTTCCTAACTTCTTATATAATATTTTATTCCATAAATGACTCTTCACTTCCACCATCCTTTTTAAATGTAAATAAACCACCACAAATGCTCTTACACACCTTCAGTCTCTCTCTCTTTACTTACACTGAGTTTGAGGTGGGCTCTCTGTCATGGCAGAAAGAACTCTGCATTTAGAGTCATAAACCTTGGTTTTAAATTCTGGCTCTGCTACTTAAAAGCTGTATGACCATGAGCAAGTCATACAGCTTACATCCAATTCAGCTTCCTTATCATAAAAGACAGATGCGTCGTGGAGATTTCTATGAGGATCAAGTGTGACCCTGCAAAGGCAAGCTCTTTGTCAAACCTTAATGATTACCAACTGCCTGGTCAAATTCACCATAGATTAGCTGCTCCACAGCATTAAACGTTCTGAATCACTATGTGCATCTTCCAGCTGGGTCATAACAGCATCTTGTTTCCTCTTTGACTGTCTCTCACTCCATCAGAGCAGTAGAGAGACCCACCCGTAACACAAATCGGGACAAAGGAGCATTTTACCTCTCTGTTTCCTTGACCGATTCCTCGGTGCTCTCCTTGTACTCTGGAATAGTGTCGTTCAAATCCATGCACACTTTGCCCACAAAGGCTCTCTGTCCAAATTTATCTGTGAAGCACACACAAAAAGAATCTGAAGGAATATTTATTTCTCAAATAGTACTTTTTCTAAGTCTTTTAAAAACATTTTAAAATTGCAATTATTATGGAAAACGTAAATGGGGAACATGTAAAAGATCATCCACCATCACATCACTTAAGAACAATGACAACTGCTGAGTTCTAGGGTCTTCAGAAGAAAATAAAATTTAAAAAAAATCAAAATCAATCATCAAACCAAACAAAAAAGATAAAAATGATAAAAAGAACAATAACAACAAATCCCCACTAAATTCCCCAAGTAATAAAGGTTCTTCCATTTATCACTTCCACCTACCACCTCCCCCATCCCCATTCCCAGGCTACCCAGGTAATCATTGTGTGTTTTTTACTTATTACTCAGATTTTCCCTTTGTTTATACAGTTTGTACATATTTTTTTCTAAAGTCATAACTATCTTTGCTCTCATTTTATCACATGGTGAAGAGAAAACAGCCTCAGATCCTAAAGAAAGACTCTATTAGTCCTTGGCATGCCTACACTGTTTTTTTCTTTTTTCCTTCTCTTTTTTCCCCACTCACAATCTCCCTCTGTCTCCTACTCTACCACTGCCCCTTGGATTGAGTCTTTCTCTCTCTTTCTCTCTCTCTCTCTCTCAGATGTGTCCTCTTCTTGATAAAACACAGCATGGTCTAGGGATAAGGACATGGGCACTGCAGTACAGATTTGGACTGATTCCTTATTCCTCTGATTACTCCCAGGATGGTGGATGTTACTTGGTTAAGGTACCCAGTGTCCTCTGCTAGGTGCAGGGTTGAGGAATCCATGCAATAACGTGTATAAGGTGTCTCGCTCGTGGGAATCAGCCACCATACTGCTCTGCTTCTGAACTGTAGCAATGCCAATAGCATTATCTCTGGGGAATTTCGCTTAGTCCCACCAGCAGCTCTCAGCGCTGATGAGGTCTAGTCCTCATCAGAGGTGCTAGAAGAATCCTATTTCAGTCGGAAAGTTGAAGCTACATGGGGCAATGGTAATTGGGTTATTTTTTCAATGTCTCTACTTCCGTTATAAGAGTCTTTCAGAAGTCTTTTCATATCTCTCTTTCCCCTATAATTAACTGTAATACTTGACCATTAGTTTAATCTTCTTAAAATACTACTTTTGTCACATAACTCAGCTGGCACAAGATTCTTTGGGCCTGTGATGCATATTCGAGCTCCTCCACAGTCTGAGCCAGTCCATCTGCCCACCCTTCTCTCTCACCCCATGAACCTTTTCCTCCAGTTAAACTGCTCTACTCTCCGATCCCTGCATCTGCTATGGACCTTTCCTATCCCCATATCTCTGTCCATGTCATTTCCCCTATCCATTTTATTCTCTCCCCCAGCTTGTCTTCCCTTCAAAGACCAGTTGAAAAGCCCCTTCCGGCTGGGTGTGGTGGCTCACACCTGTAATCTTAGCACTTTGAGAGGCCAAGGTAGGAGAACAGCTTGAGCCCAGGAGTTCAAGACCAGCCTTGGCAACATAGCATAACCCTGTCTCTACAAAAAGTAGAAAAATTAGCAGGCATGGTGGTGTGCACCTGTAGTCCCAGCTACTCGGGAGGCTGAGGCAGGAGGATGGCTTTAGCCCAGGAGTTTGAGGTTACAATAACCTATGATGAGGCCACTGCATTCTAGCCCCAGTGCAACGGCATCATTTATTTTTTGAGACAGAGTGAGAGACCCTGTTTCAAAAAAATGAATAAATAAAAATCCCTTCCATGAAGTCTTCCTAGGCAACCTACTTCTGAGTTCTCTTTGCCTACTCTGAAAACTTCAATGTCTATTTTCAGTGTTATCCATCAGACATTTGGCATAAACTACCTTGTCTAGCAAGTAGTGATATCGGTGCATCAGCCAACGGTATTTACTGAGCACCTGCTATCTGCCAGGAAGGAACTGTGCTGGGTACAAGTTTTGGATTCATCCACCTAGATCCAGTCTCAGCTGTGCTTACTAGCTGTGCAACATTGGGCATGTTACTTTAACCTCTCTGAGCATCAGTTCACTCAGTTGTAACATGAAAACATCATTAACGACCTCAGAAGGCTGTTTGCAGCTGAGCTAATCAATACAGAGTGCTTTATACAATGCCAGGCATCTAGTAACAGCACCACAGACATTACAAAGTTATTGATCAGTGTGTGCAGGCATTCTGTCTGGCTGCTCGAGGGCAGAGACTATTTTCTATTTCATTGTGCTCCAGCAACTGAGTCTAGCCAATAGCCAACACGTGACTGTTGATTATAATAAACTGTTGCCACAGTTAGAATCAGCAAACTTATCCTAAAAAGGCTAAATTAATAAACAAAATTCACAGCCATATACATCATTCTGTAATCAAAAATCAGAAGCAAAGAATCAAATTACTAAAACAACAGAAAACATTCAAGCGCCACAGTGATACACAGACATTTAATTACCTGAAAAAAATGCAATATTCAAATCCTAGCAATTAAAAGTGTGACTGCCCACAATTACATGTAAGATGTTTGCGATGCAAGGTCTGGCTGTCTTTACCCGTAAATCATGCTTTCATCTGCTCACCTGTAATTTCAGCAAGGAGCAGAGATGAGTCAGTGTGAATTGTTCCAAAGTAACAAGCTGTGGTTGTTCCATTCTTTAGTGTTCTCCTCTAAAAATAAAGCACAAAAACCATGAATTGCATGTGCCCAGAAAAAGTCACATGGCATATTCAGAGAAAAATAGAATTCTAGCTTTTAAATTTAAAATGCTTTTATTTAAAGGTATGCCATCTTGATATGGAATATAGTTAAGTAAATGGCAAAAGTATTTATATTCCAAAAGTGTTAGCTGGAGAAGAAGTTGATACTTTTGATTTCCTAGGTTCAAAGAGTTCTGTGTTTCAGAATTTATAAAATGTGATACTAATTAATTCCTTATTTCTTAGGATTAAGGATATCCAAATGTTATTGCATCTGGGAGTGCACAAATAAGATTTTTCTTTCTATTAGAGGGTAAACATACTCAACCAGACTTCTATTAAATAGTTCAACCTGGGTGACTGAACGCATGTATCCATCTTCTATCCTTAGTAAATCACCACTGACATAACAGTAAGGAATACAAAATTTATTAATCCACAGGAAGAACATGAGAGGAGACATGAGCAGAGGAAACATTTCAACATCTTCTTGAAAGACCAAAAGAAACATGGTTGAGAACCTGGAAGCAACTTAGAAAGAGAGAGAGAAGTATGTGGGTATTAGCAGGGAATAGGCGGAAAGTCTATGTACAGATGATTAAACCCTGGCAAGACCCTTCTCCTCCCTATTGAGATCAGTCAACCACCCCTAACCTGTTCCTCATAGGAGAGTTTGACTCTTTGTAGAAATTGGAGAGCACTAAGAGGGCACAGCCCAAAAGGACAAGGTAACGAAGAGGTTTAAGTGAAAATCTGGCTGACCTCCAAGGTCATCTTCCTCAGAAAGCCACATGTCCTAAGGCCACCACTGCCGCGAAGGGATTAAAGGATTCTATTCTGGAGAAAAAGAGTGGCTCTAGAAGAAAGATGTCCTCACAGTGGCATTTGGGGTCCACAACTGAGAGGGCTGTTTATTGCTTTCACACTTCACTCTACAATGACGTTCTCTAGCCCACAAGTGCTACCTCCACTCAGAACTTCCAGTCACCATCTTAGAGCATCACACTTAAATATGAATGTATGTCCAAGGTTCAACAGGCCTTAGAGGAAAGCTAATATCAAAAATATGAGGAGGACGAGGAGAAAGAATCTGAAAAAAAAATCTTAGACAAAACAGATAACCTATAATGTTGGGAAAAAGCTTGTTTAAAAAAAAAACACTATGATTAGCATCCTCAAAGAAATAAAAGACACTAATGTATCCACAAAACAAGAACAAAATGCCATGAAAATCAGAGAATAAGAACTCTCCAGAAGTAAAAATATTGTAAATGAAATTGGAAGCCAATTTAGAAGAGTTGTCAGGTAAATTAGAAGAGAACCTCTCAAGGGAAAAAAGAAATCAGGGGTAAAAAGATAAGAAAATTAGACTCAATCTAGGAGCTCCAACATTTAGAATAAGGGCTATACATAAATGTTTTTAAGTAAATGGAGGGAAGGAACAAAATTGTCTGAAAAATAATATTAGTCTCCAAACTGAAAATCCTCATAGAATTCTCAGCACAGTGAATAAAAAACAGAACCCAGAGTAAGGCATATAATTGTGAGATATTAAGTCCATAAGTAAACATGCTGAAAGCACCCAGAAAAAAAGGAAATTAGTCATAGATAAAGAACAGGACTCTCAATGGCACTGGGTCTCTCATCAACAATGCTGGAAGCAGAACAATGCCTCCAAATTCTGGAGGAGTTATTTTTAATGCAGAATTTTACACCCTGGTAAATTGCCAATCAAGTGTGAAGGTAGAATAGAGACATGATAGATAATCAAAGACCTAAAAATTTTACCCCACATGAACTATTAAGAAACTTCTAGAAAATGGGTTTTAGCAAAACAAGAGAGTGCAAAGAAAAGGAATTCCTGGGTTCAGAGAATGGGGATTAAATAAAGAAAAGAGTCAAAAGGAATGCCCAGATTATAGTAGTGCTAGAGAGAATCCCGACCACAGAGAAACAAGAGAATGACAGGAGGTAAGAAGATCTCCAAGAAAGAAAATGGAACTGGTATGGCCTAACCTGCCTAAGCACTTGGAAAAATGACTGGTTGATTTGAGTACTTTGAGGTCTATCCTTAGCAGAAGCTATTTAAAGTACAGAGGAACACCTTCCAGACTAGGATTCTTCCTTGCTTTTTGTGTATTATTAGCTGTGTGACCTTAAGAAAGTCCCTTTAACAATTCACAATTGCAAAGATGTGGAAACAACCCAAGTGCCCATCAATACATGAGTGGATTAATAAAATGTATTATATGAATACCATGGAGTACTACTCAGCCACAAAAAACAATCGTGATCTAGCACATCTTGTATTATCCTGGATGGAGCTGACGCCCATTCTACCAACTGAAGCATCACAAGAACGGAAAAACAAGCACCACATGTACTCACCGTCAAACTGGTATTAACTGATCAACACTTACGTGCACGTTTAAAAATAACATTCATTGAGTGTTGGGCAGGTGGGAGGAGGATGGGGGAGATGGGTATATTCACACCTAATGGGTGCAGTGCACACTGTCCGAGGATGGACGGGCTTGTAGGTCAGACTTGGGCGGAGCAAAGGCAATATACGTAACCTAAACATTTGCACCCCTGTAATATTCTGAAATAAAAAAAAAAAGAAAGTCACTTTACTTTCTTAACATCAGTTTGCTCCTCTGTGAAATAAGAGGGCTTTCTTGACTAGAACATAGGTCAGAAGCCGAAATGTCTGCAGGATTAAAATAGTTTGGAGTTAAGATAATAGAGAAGAACATGCCCTACCTTAGACAGCAACTTCTACTTCAACTTTAGTCAATTGTTTAAAAAAGCTAATGAGAGCTCAGTGATGTCAATTAGTTCCAAAGATCAAAAGAATTTGAAAATCTGGATTTTTTTTTATGTCAATCTTTCCAAATTTTAAGACACTTTTTGCATGAAAGAAAATATATCTGGTTGCCAGTAGAGGATGTTTAGAACTTGTCAATCAAAGACAAAAATGAGCTTGTCATCAGCATTACAAATCTAGGTAAAAAGCTAATACCATGACATAGGTATCAAATTTAATCTTCAGTAACTAGAAAAATGTCTGGGTCCTAGTGTGTGCTTAGTGTTCACCTGAGGAAGCAGAATTACTAAAACAGCAAGAGACACAAAATGAACTACAATTAGCATTCTTAGATATATACAGAACATTCTATCCTTGAAAGAAAAACAGGTTATTGTTACAACAGTAAGTGTAAATTAATGATTTGCAAAATTAGGACATAACATTCTCTAAGAATGCAGCAAGAAAGAAAAGTTCAGAGATATGGAAGTAGATCCAGAAGTTTCAACATTTTTCTAATAGGAGTTATCAAAACAAAGAGTAGATTGGAGTGAAGAATATATTACTACTAAGAGAGAGACAGAAAGAACAGAAATCCTAACATAGAAGAAAGACAGAAGTTCTCAAATTGAAAGAACTATGTATTAAAGGGAACGAATTGGAAAATCAAAAATTTAAATTTCAGAGCATCAAAAACAAGGAAAAATATCCTAAAGGCCAGCAAATTTACCAGCAAGGAATGAGAACCAGACTGACATCAGCACATTAGATGCTGGTAGGCAAATAATTTCAAATAGAATTCTCTCTACAGCTAAGGCATTGTTCAAGAGTAAGAAAAAAGGAAAACCATTTTTGGTAATTCGAGGATTTGGTATGTTTATTACCCACCTGATTGGAAAGGAATATCAAAATCTATATCCCAACAAAATGAAAAGGGAATCCAAAAGGAAGACAGGAATCCAAGTAGCAAAAGAAAAAGTAAAGCTCAATGTTAAATTAAGTGCAGATGTTAACAAATAACAACTTAGAATTAAATCAAAATAAATCTTAAAAGTTAAATTTAAAGGTTAACACTTATTTTAAATTAAGTATAGATGACAAAAAAAAATAAAGTTGAACTAAAATCTCAGATGTGACATAACATAGACGTTGTCAAGTGGGTACGGATAGATGAAGAAAGGAAGAGAATATAAGAGCTATTGTTTCGTCACCTGGGAGAATGCAGAGGAAAATAATAGAATACTTGTTTAACACTTTTAACAACTTTATCTCATAGATAAATAAAATATGTCCTATCAACAGGGGAAACAGTGTTTTAAAAATTTTGCAGAATCATCATAAAAAACAACTTTTTATTAGATTATAAAATAAATCTCAACTATTCCCTAGGAAAATGACACAAGTTATAATCGCTAAACGAACTGAAACTAAAAATTAAAATAGACACATAATCTAAATTTTTCTAAATTTTTAAAATTTTAAGCACTTTTCTAAAATCTTGGCTTGAAGAGGAAATCAAAATGGAAAACCGGGGCTATTTAGCAATGAAGACAATAGAGGTACCACACAGACCCTGACACAAGCCCATTTCTCGGTGTCAGGCCTGAGCCAGAGGATGTGAGTAAGTATATTCATTGTATTGTTCAGGAGCATATTTGCAACTAATTTTTGTTTTGTCACGTTAGCCAAGGATCTTACTCTCCTGTTCTTTGACCATAATTTGGGCAGATTCCTCAAGGTTATAGGTTTTTGTTGTTGTTGTTCATCTCAGTCCTATTTGAAAGTATAATCTCTCTTTCAGTTTGCAATGTTCAAAAGGAAATATTCTAGTTTGGTTTACTGGGGATTTTTTTTCTTAATAATCTTAGGAGGTGTTTGCTAAATATATACTTTAGATTATTTTCAGATTACATTATCACTGCTATAATCCATGGTGCAAATTTCTTGAAGTAGTTCTATGACCATTTTCTGGGAGAGAAAAATTTTAAAACCAAAAAAATCGTAGTTCTACTCATGAGTACTTCCTCCAAAACCTTTTACATTGCCCCAGGAACCCTTCAGCCTAGGAACACGTTCTAGCTAACGAATCTCAACTTTCTTAAACAGATGCTAATCACACCTTTAACTCTTCCAACTGTAAAAGTTTGTGTGCCTGATCATGATCAGAAATGTAAGATGTATGCATGGCAAATAAGAATACAACCTATTTTGTACTCATTGACATCAAATACCTAAATAAATCTCCGATGCAAAAAATAGTTTTTATGGAATATTGCCTAAAGGATATATAGTCCTTGATACTCTATCTCTCTAAACATAATAGACTGATCTATCTGGACTTGATGATACTACAGCATCTTTACAATATATACTTTGACAACATAGCTTCTGTCTACATTAAGGAATATTAGGATTAATTTTCTCGAGTTTCAGTACAAGGAATACTTACATATGCTTTACCTTAACAAATACGTTTTTTTATATCATACAGACACTGTAAATTTCATAACTGATATCCCTCTCTGGGTCAGGTTCTAGAAATTGAAAGCCAAATCAGTGACTAACTCTAAAAGTTCATTAACCCCACGGCATACCATTGACTTCTCGGTTTCATTTTATTTTTCCTCCCCCACTTTTTCCTTTGCTGTGATTTCATGACTCATTTTCTTGTTGTGTACTATGCAATTTTAAGATATCTCAAACTCTTTTTGGAACAATATGAGATATAAATAAAGATTTGGTGCAGTTAACACAATTCATTAACACAATGCTCCAGCAACTTCATACACAGCTTTTAGTCCCTCTCAGTTTGTCTGGTGTCATGTGGATGCATGCTAAATATGTCAGAGCCACCATTGCACTGAATCTATAATTATGCTAGGCAAGAGTATAAATGTCAGCACTTGGGTTTACTCTTTAAGTCTAGAATAATGCAAGATCAAAGAAACAGGTGCACATGGCAGGACGGCTAGGTCAGTCACTGCGGAAGGCTTGTAATACTGTCACCTCTATATAGTTAACAACAATGGATCCAATAAAACCATCAATGAGTCCAACAAAAATTTAGGAGTGTTCAGACCAAGTGTATTGAACCACATGAGGTAACAGTCAGATAAAAAGGTATTTGTAGCTTTAACTTCTTTCCTGCTAAAGCTATTCCTGGTTACTGAGTGGATACTGGTTCTGGGCATAAGGTTGGAATAGAAAGAAGGGAACTGATTTTCTTGAAAGAGTAGAAGGAAAGTCATTTTCAGAGCCTTCCATATGTAGTTAGCACACACTCGCAGCCACTGTTTAATGACTGAACTAGCCCCAGAGTTCCCTCTAGTGGTATTAATGCTCAAGACACATTTTCACGTACCTGCAATATAGGACCATCCTATTTTCCCTCCTTGCGAAGCTACCAGAATAATGTGATATTCTTCTAATGCTAATTTAAAGTTTTAATTTTAAATTTCCTTGGGTATTTTTTAAACCAAACACACAGATCTCTCTTACCATGTGCCAGGCACTATTCTAAGAACCTCACAAATATTAACTTGCTTAATTCTCATAAGAATCCTGTGAATTAGGTACTATCATGAACTCTATTTTTTACAGATGGGGAAAGTGAGTCACAGAACTTTCCAAAGGTCACACAGCTATTCATTCCATATGGTCCTCAGAACAGTATTGGCGGTTGGCAGGAACAGGGAACACACATCGCATTAAACCCAGATTTGGTAAAGTAAAACACAAGAAGTGAAAGAGAGAGATATGGAGCTCACCAGAATGGGGATTTGGGAACTGGGATTCGAATTCTCTCTGTCATTGAACTAGTTGTGTAGGTGAGGTGATCACAAACTCACTGAGCTGGGAAAGAACTTCGAAAAATCTCTAAGGTCCATCTTACCCTTAACTGCCTGTGCTTTATCATTTAAATCTGCCCTCCCAGGAGCAGATACTTCCACAGATGACCAAACATAACACCGCACATACAGGATACTTACGACGACTCTAGTATATACTTCTTCAGCAAAGTCGGTGCTCTGGAATCTTTGTTCTACAGGTAATGTGTACTTGGTCAGCCACTCCAAAAGTGGCAGGTCTGCATTACTTCCAGCAAAGTAATACTGAGGGGCATGGATATGCGTATCAACCAGCCCAGGCATGAAGAACTCACTGGAAAATAAGAGGAGAGGGAAAGTATTTAATAATACCTCCAGTCATTTTCTGAATCTTTAAATCACATTTTCTCTCGAGAATGATTTTGTTGTTCACCCCATATGGGTTTATAGCTGATGCAATCAGACAACTGTAAATTCTTCTATTTTTCAGAGGTTAAGAAATAAAAATGAAGCTTTCTGCTTGGAGAGATATAGCTCCTAAGTCGGAATGGCTGGTGTGGGGTTAACCAATGATGATGGAGAGAGGAAAAAGCCCCAGCAATGAGCAGAAGCAAAGCAGTCATAGCACAAGAAAGGAGGGAAGCTGTGATTTAATCCTATGACTTTGTTCTCACGGCTGATAGTTATAGGACAGAGAGCAAAAATGGGAGAGGAGGTCTTCAAAATTTCTACAGGTGTGGTAAGGAATGTACACACAAGTCACTAAGGGTGACTGGGATGAAAAACAGTGGCTGGAATTTTAGACTCTGTGGTCATTTTGATCTTGGCTGACTGCAAGACATCTAGTCCTTTCCCATGTGATGTAGAGGCTGAGTTCTGAAATAAAGCAGCAAAAGCAAGCTGGTTGGAAACACACACAGGAGCATAAATGGGCAGTGGTGTAAATGGTTAAGTGAAGAGGGAGTTGCGTTGCTGTGGCAACCATTGGGGGGGGCAGCTTCTCATCACTCCTGCCGCTATCCTGATCCACCAACTAATATGTATATTTCTATTAATTCTTATAATGTAAAGTCACGGAAAGATGTTTTTAAAGTTTTCAGAAGCACTACTCATACAACTGAGGAAGCCTGATGCTAACAGACACTTAAAGCTTTTCTAAAGAGCTAATCCAGTTCACTAACCACTAGTAAGTGTTCAACCTCATCCAGATATTCACCAAAACATGGCACGCACTACCACCACCATCACCTTGAGTAAACGTTAAATCACATAAGGAACTTGAACTTGAAACTTGACATCACAAAGAACACCTTATGCTATCAAATCAAATGTATAAGTACCACCCAAATGTGAGACAAGTAAGGCCATGAGTAGCTCGAAGCACATTATTTTAAAAAGAGAGCCAGGAATGGTGGTGGTAGCAATGATGATGATGGTGACAGCGGCTGATGTTTCCTGAATATGTACATGTACCGGTGCTTGGCGCAGGGGCCTGTGTGCACCATCTCATTTGTGGGAGGCAGTTTATTGTAAGGTTAAGGACATACATTCTAAATTCAGTCTGCTTGGATTTGAAATCAGGCCCCACCATAAACCAGAAGTTGGAGAGTCAGCATGTTATTTAATCTCTCTGTGAGTTGGTTTCCTCTTACGTAAAATGGAGATAGTAATAGCATCGTAGGGCTCTTGTGAGGATTGAGTCAGTGTATGTAAGAACAGTACCTAGATGATGGAAAGTATCAATAAATGTTAGTTATGATGATGATGGTGTAATGCTCACAACGAATGTAACAAGCATGAGAGTATTATCACCCTCATTTACATAAGGGTAAGCTAAAACTCAGGAGATTTAAGTAGGTTGAAAAAAGTAATCATTAACTAGTCAGTTTTGGAGCTGAGATTCAAACCCTGGCAATTCGTCTATAGGCTCAATATTCTATGTGTCATGCGACAGAACTGCTAATTCGCTAACTATGGAAATAGAGTAAGAATTTTTAAGTAAGGCAAAAAGGCAGCATTAAGTGGGCCTATAATATGGGAAACAGGCAGAGAGGGAGGATGAAATATGAATTTGTCTCAGGTATCAGTCACTGACCTCTCCAAGACAGGTCAGTCCTTTGGGATTTTGCATTCTCCACTACCATGAAACGGAATGGCAGGGTGGCTTCTTCAAGCAGTTAAATTGTTCAATCAAATAATATTTCCCAAGTGTCTACTATGTTTAAGAAAGTCCACTAAGCCTTGTGGAGAGTCCAAAGAGAAGTAAGGTATCTTATTGTCTGTGAAGACTTTATAATCTAGTTGAAGAAATTAGGGGTGAATGAGTATGTATGTGTGTGTGAGAGAGAGAGAGAGAGAGAAGAAGAAGAAGAAATGTTATACATAGAAAGTCTTAGAGCACACTTTCACTCCTAGATATTTACCCAAGCAAAATAAAATATAAGTTTATAAAAAGAATTGTAAAAGAATGTTTATAACAGCTTTATTTATATTAGCCCCAAATTGGAAACAATCTAAATATCTATCACAGGACAATATGGATAAACGAACTATGGTAAAATGGAATACTATTCAACAATAAAAAAGAATGAACACAAACAATATGAATGAATCTCAACAACATTATGTTGAATGAAAACATCTGGACACAAAAGAGCACATATTGAGTTATTTCATTTAAATGATGTTGAAAAACAGGCAAAAGTAATCTACATGATAGAAATCAAATAGTAGCTGCCTTTAGGGGGCTGGACAGAGATAAGGGTGCTCAAGGGACTTGCTAGGATAAGAATATTTTATATCTCAGTTGTCATGCTGGTTACATGGTATGTATATTTGTCAAAACTTATCAAATTACATACCTGAGACCTATGCATTTAGGAAAATTTTTTCCTAAAAAACAGGAAAAAAAAGTTTTTTAAAGGGTCTTGAATAACCAATTTAGTGAATCAACATAAATGTGTTATTCTGTATCCAAAAGGAAGGGGATCCTGAGAATATTCGTTTCTTTGTTTTTTGTTTTCTTTGGCAGATTATAACATACTCAGCGTCGGGTTTAGGAGGACATAGCTGGCCGTGGTGAGCATGTGTTGGGAGATTCCTGAAATCTCGCAAGCATGAGATTTCTGAATAGAGATTATGGTGACAGGAATAGAAAGGGATGAATGTGACAGAAAGAACTTGATCTTAGCTCTAGAAAGCAAAGGAGAGGAACCAGTCAAAGAGAGTAAGTTTTCGAGCATGTGGTTCTGGAGATATGACATGAACTATCAAGAATCAGAAAGAAAGTTCATTTGGAGGAGGGTTGATGTTATACTAACCTCATATCAAAGTGTGATCTCCAAGTGTCCAAGAAGTAATTGGAAGTGTGGGATAAGAGGTCACATAAGAGTTAAAGATGGGATTCAGATCTGAGAATTCTTCTCTGTGTTGGTAACCCTGGAAGTTAGTGGTACCAGAGACTTCTGCGGAAGAAAGAACAAAGCTAAACCTTGAGCAACACCCTTCACTTAAGGAGAGCATGACTGAGGAAGAGAAGGTCATAATGGATCCTGGCAGAGTTGTTGTCAGGGGGAAAGAGGGAACCCAGGACAGAGAGCTGTCGAGGAGAAAAATGAAGGGGACAGGGCAGTAACTAGTGCCCACAACTGCAAGGGTCAAGGATGCCTAGCCAGGGTCTAGGAAAGATCCTGAAAACTCAATGCAGTGATTGAGGGAGGCTCCCAATTTCAGGGGGATTTAGTCCTTCATTTTAAAAAGACTTAACGAATCACTAGCATGTTTTCATTACTGTCCTAGGTGCTGAGGAGAGAGTGATGAACATGAAAGACAAAGTACTGGGCAGCTCCTTTTAAAGATATTTGGTAGTAAAATTTGGATGCAGAAGAGCGCAAGTCACTTTTTGTTTTTCATGTAGAGGAAACCCTGGCATGTTCACCAGATAGCAGAGATGAGAAAGTGAAAGAAATGACTCAGTATACAAAGTCTCCAGCGGCAACAGAAGAGCAGGGATTTATTACATCTAAAGTGTGATTTTCACTCAGAAAGGTTACGATCCTTTTTAGGGAATAGGAAGCATTGTGAAATGGTTACTAATAGAAAGATTCACAGAATCAAGGTAACAGTCCAGGATTTATCACAGATATCTGTACACACAGAAGCATGGGGTGAGAGCTACACGTGAGGTCACTGAGCCCACCTACTCACTCTACAGTGGGAGCAAAAGGAATCTGGCGACTGGCAAACAAGCTCATCTTCAGACTGCAAGTTGTTAGTGACCCAGCCAGGATTCAAAATTAGTTCTACAGTCTTGACCATTACTGATAGCTAAATTGTAGCTATCAAAAGCCCAGCTGGAGGTAAAGCAGAGAAAACGTCTGGAAGCTGTAAGGAAAGGTGAAAAGCTCTCCTTTTTCCCTTCTGCCTATCAGCTTTTCTCTTCCCACTTTACTTAATCACCATAATAATTCCCTAAGAAAATCTCAACTTCCCCCCAGATATTCCAAACCTGCAGTGTGGGCCACGCCATAGCATAACCTGAGGAAAAAGAACAAGATACACCCCTACATACACTTATCAGAATATCCATCTGTCTTTTAACCAAGTGGAAAACATTAATAAAAGCTCAACAATCAAAACATACAACTCGATAGATATAAAGGCCTGAGTGGCCAAATTTGTTTGCACACCATCATCATCCTCAGCAACCTGCCCTGCTGGGAATGTGATGGCCCTGTGAGCCTGGTACCCGGTACCTGGGATATTTGAAAAGGACTGGTTCGTTGCACAAAAAACACAAGATTGTAAAACAAACAACATCCTGTCTTTATTTAAAATGTTGGTATTTTGCTCATCATGGATTTTGTATTAATTTTTATTTTTTAAAATATTGCATTAAAGTATTATTTACCTTGATTACTGAGTATTTTGTCCTCCCAGCTGTCTTAAATATCGTGCCTGAGGTGAGTGCCTCACTCCCCTCCCCCAGTCCTGGCCCTGCAAACCCGTCTATGGCTCATGGCCACAAGCTGATTCCGCTCCCACCACAGCACTGCCCACGGTGCTCCAGCTGTAATTTTCCTTCTTTAGAAAGCCACATTGTGCTGAGATAGACCTGTAGATACAATGGGTATTGGGCCAAGTCTACTAAAAAGGCTGTCAGAGACATCATCCTCTACAGTATTTTAATCATGACTTAAATTCAACTGCATATAACTTGTGCAATTAAACATTACTTTGCATTTCAAATATGATTTTTCTTCAAAGACTTCAGCCTTCCACCAAAATTTAAATTATTTCTTGCCTTACTACTTCTCCGTGTGCTGTGCTTACAGGGTCCCCAGAATCTGCATTTTTGATGGATTTAACTCCAAAAGAACTCTCATAAGAGGGACAAAAGGATGCAAAGATCCACAGATATGTTCACCCCCCTCCCCATCCTCCAACCACTTCCCCATCATCTCATCTCCTCCCGACCTCCATGTCATCTGCTTCCAAGCCTTCTTCTAATCCTCCATCACAAGACATGCAAGCAGGTGACTATAAATGTCAGTTGTTCCTCAATGTAGATTCTTAATGGAAATCGAGCAAGTGTAAAAAAAGTAGACAGTATCAGCAGAAGTTCCTGTATGAATGTCCATGCCAATTGCCCACATACTTCCAAGCCATAGAGAGGTCATGGGGAAAGGGAAAGAGGTAGGGGATGTGAGTTCAACTGCACATGTAGCAAAACTTTATGAGCAGTTATCCTGTCTCTCTGGACTGTGGCCACAGATGAGCTTAATGGCCAAGATAAACTCAAAGGACAGTAGCTTGCTTTACACCTAGGAGCTGCAAAGCTCTAGCATATAAATTCAAACCAGGTAGTCTCATACCTAGTTCAATGTTCCTTTTGGCTCACTACATTTGCCAAAAGTCAATTCCCAAGTTATGAAAGTGTTTTCAGAATGAAGATGGCACCACTTTTATTGACCTTGGAATGAACTTGGCCTGAAACAAGATAAAATATTTATGCTTAAAGAAAAAGAGGTCACATTTCTATAGAACAAATCAACCAGGTTATGAAGACAGTGGGCCAATCATAAAAAATATATTTCATAAAAATATTTAAAACCACTAAAAGTAGTTCAGATATAAAATCACAGCTCAAATTTACCTCTGGACAAAGGTCTTCTCTGACCAAGCTGTTGGAGTAACTGATCCTCAAAATCTCCCTCCCTGCTCCTCACTAGTTTCTCTCTATCGTACCCTTCCCCTGCTCACTAACTTTCTTCAGAGAACTATCACAATCTACCACTGTCATGTTTATGTATCTGTGTGCTTATTTACTGGCAGTGTCTCCCGTGTCCCCCATGGGCTATAAACTCTGTGAGGACAAGAAGGACCTTGAAGATCTTCTTCACCTCCAGATCCCAGTACTGTACATAGTAGGCTCAATAAATATTTGCTGAAGAAATGAATGAATGATGGTAGCCTCTAGTTCTCAAAGCTTCCAGCCTTCAGCTTCCTGTTTACCTTCTCCTTCCCACTTCCTCCCTTAAAAATAATTAATTAATTAAAAAATTAATTAATTAAAAAAAAAGTCTGTCTCTCAAAGCAGGTTTTCTGTAACTTGAACATCCAGGAAAACAGAAGAAGTTGATGATGACTTACTGGTAGCTCAGTTCTCTTATTTCACATGGCTTGAAGCTCCATTCTTTGGCCAGTTTTTCATGTTGAGATGCTTCTTCTAAAAACACTATCTTTAAAAGAAAGAAAGAAAAGAAAAGAATCACATATTAATGAACCATAGTCATTTGTTTTTGTTAAATATCTAAATCTTTTTAAAATAGACTATGCTGTAGCTGAGTTAATTTCAAAAGTTATTTGATACCAAATGGGGTTGAGTTTAGAGGCAAAAAAGGCAAAGGTTTGCCTTTGGTAATCTAAAGAAATAAACTTGTGTAATTTCTCTTTTTCTGCCATAATGTAGATATAAGTGAGAAAATTCAAAAAATCTAATATGGAGATATAAATTATTAAAAATGGCTAATTGGCATCTCTCCTCCACCCCTGAAAATTATTAAAGGAAACAATTATTTATAGAAAGTGTACTTTACTTCAGATGAATATAAGATTTTGGATTTTCATTTGGTTATTATGGGCAACCCAAGTCCAGAGTGCAATTATAGTGATATCATGGGGCAATTTACTAACACTAAATATAACTGCACATAATAATTGCCTTTCAATTGAGTGTTAGTATGAGCTCTGCTGCTGTTCTGATGTTAGGCACATGCTGTAAAGTGGTCTGCTGTATATTTCTAGTACAATGTGTAAGAGATACTATAGTGAAGCAGATAAGAGAAAGACCTCTCAAGTTAGGCTTGTGAGATCTGAAGTCTGTGAGAGACTGCAGAAAACCTGGATGGGTCTCTTAATCCTTCTTGGTCTGGTTTCCCAATCTGCAAACTGGGGATAACACCAGTACATATTTCACAGAGCTACTGTGAGGATCAAACATGGCAATTCTGGTGAAGAAGTTAGCACATCCCTCAAATATGTTAAATGCCAAATAAATTATATCTATTGTTGATTATTACTTAAGTACAGTGTGACTGCTTTCTCTATATAAATGGATTGTAGGTGGGTCACTGTGACTCACACCTGTAATCCCAGTGCTTTGGGAGACCAAGGCAGGAGAATTATTTGAGGCCAGGAGTTAGAGACCAATCTGGGCAGGTAGTGAGATCTCATCTCTACAAAACTTTTAAAAAATTAACTGGGTATAACAGCATGCACCTGTAGTTTCAGCTACTAGGGAGGCTGAGGCAGGAGGATTGCTTCAGCTTAGGAGTTCAAGGTTGCAGTGAGCTACGATTGTGCCATTGCACTCCAGCCTGGGCAAGACTCTGTCTCTTAAAAAAAATGTGCAAAAATTTTCAATAAAATACTAGCAAACTAAATTCAACAGCACATCAAAAAAATAATCCACCATGACCAAGTGGGCTTCATCCCAGGGATGCAAGGGTGGTTTAACATATGTAAATCAATAAATGTGATTCATCACATAAACAGACTCAAAAACAAAGATCATATGATCATCTAGATAGATGCAGAGAAATCATTCGACAAAATTCAGCACCTTTTCATGATAAAAACTCTCAACAAACTAGACATAGAAGGAACATATCTCAAAAATTATAAAAGCCATATATGGCAAACCCATAGCCAGCATCATACTGAATGGGGAAGAGTTGAAAACATTGCCACTAAGAACTGAAACAAGACGAGGATGCCCACTATCACCACTTATATTCAACATAGTGCTGGAAGTCCTAGCCAGAGCAATCAGGCACGAGAAAGAAATTAAGGGTATTCAAATTGAAAATTATTGCTTTCTGCAGATGATATGATCTTATATCTAGAAAACCCTAAAGATACCACCAAAAGACTTCTAGAATTGATAAATAAATTCAGCAAGGTCTCAGGTTACAAAATCAATGTACATAGGCCAGGTACAGTGGCTCACACCTGTAATCTTAGCACCCTGGGAGGTGGGGGCAGGAGGATTGCTTGAGGTCAGGAATTTAAAACCAGCCTGAGCAAAAGCAAGACCCCGTCTTTACTAAAAGTAGAAAAAATTAGCTGGGTGTGGTGGCATGTGCCCATAGTCCCAGCTACTTGGGAGGCTGAGACAGGATGATTGCTTGAGCCCAGGAGTTTAAGGTTGCCGTGAGCTAGGCTGATGCCATGGCACTCTAGCCAGGTAACAGGGCAAGACTCTGTCTCAAAAAAAAAAAATCAATGTACACAAATCAGTAGCATTCCTATACACCAATGACAGTCAAGCTGAGAGTCAAATCAAAGACTCAATACCATCCACAATAGCTACAAAGATAATAAAATACCTGGGAATATCCTTAACCAAAGAGGTGAAAGATCTCTGCAAAGAGAACTATAAAACACTGAGGAAAGAAATCACTGATGATACAAACAAATGGAAAAACATATCATGCTTTTAGATCAGTAGAATTAACATCATTAGAATACCCAGACTACCCAAAATGATTTACAGATTCAATGCAGCCCCCATCAAAATACCAACATCATATTTCACAGATATAGAAAAAAATAATTCTATGCTTCATTTGGAATCAGAGAAGAGCCCAAATAGCCAAAGCAATCTTAAGCAAAACAAACAAATCGGGAGGCCTCACATTACCAGACTTCAAACTATAATACAAGGCCACCGTAACCAAAACAGCATGAGTCTGGCACAAAAGTAGCAAAACAGAATAATGGAACAGAACAGAAAACCCAAATACAAAACCATCTACCAACAGCCAACTGATCTTTGACAAAGCAGACAACAATATACACTGGGGAAGAGAATCCCTGTTCAATAAATGGTGCTAGGACAACTAGATAGCCACATGTAGAAGAATAAAACAGGATCCATATCTCTTACCATTCACAAAAATTAATTCATGATGGATAAAGGACTTATATGCAAGACATGAATCCATACGAATTCCAGAAAAAAATGTTGAAAAAACTCTTCTAGATGTCAGCCTAGGCAAAGAATTTATGAAGTAGACCCCCATGGCAATCACAGCAACAACAAAAATAAATAAATGGGACTTAACTACATTAAAAAAAGTTCTGCACAGCCAAGAAAATAATCAACAGAGAAAATAGACAACCTACAGAATGGGAGAAAACATCTGTACGCTATACATCTGATAAAGGACTAGTAACCATAATCTACAAAGAACTCAAGCAAATCAACAAGAAAAAAATTAAACAACCCCATTAAAAAGTGGGCAAAAGATATGAACGGAAGCTTCTCAAAAGAAGATAGACAAATGGCCAAAAAACATATGAAAAAATGCTCAATGTCACTAATCATCAGGGAAATGCAAATTAAAATCACAATGAGATATCATCTTAACCCAGTCAGAATGGCTTTTATTAAAAAGTCCTAAAACAATAGATGCCAGTGTGGATGCAGAGAGAAAGGAATGCTTATACACTGTTGGTGGGGCTGAAAACTAGTACAACCTCTATGGAAAACAGTATGGAGATTCCTCAAAGAACCGAAAATCAACCTACCATTTGTTCCAGTAGTCCCACCGCTGGGTATTTACCCAAAGGAAAAGTGGTCATTTTATCAAAAAGATACCTGCACTCAAATGTTTACTGCAGCACAATTTACAATTGCAAAGATGTGTAATCAACCCAAATTCCCATCAATTCATGAGTGGATTAACAGAATGTAATATACATATACCATGGAATACTACTCAGCCATGAAAAAGGATGACTTAATGCCTTTTGTAACTATATGGATGGAACTGGAGACCATTATCCTAAGTGTAGTATTATCTAAAGAATGGAAAAACAAGGCCAGGCGCGGTGGCTCACACCTGTAATCCTAGCTCTCTGGGAGGCCGAGGTGGGCGGATTGTTTGAGCTCAGGAGTTCAAAAAACCAGCCTGAGCAAGAGCGAGACCCCGTCTCTACTAAAAATAGAAAGAAATTAATTGGACAACTAAAAATATATAGAAAGATTAGCCAGGCATGGTGGCACATGCCTGTAGTCCCAGCTACTCGGGAGGCTGAGGCAGGAGGATCGCTTGAGCCCAGGAGTGTGAGGTTGCTGTGAGCTAGGCTGATGCCACGGCACTCTAGCCCAGGCAACACAGTGAGACTCTGTCTCAAAAAAAAAAAAAAAAGACCTCCCCAAACAGCAATTTAAAAACTTCTCCTTAGCAATTTTTCCATATTTGATCTAGTCAAGAACATTTTAAAACTGTGATGTTCTTTGGAATTAAAAGAAAAGGAATATCTCACACTATATATAAACATTAACTCAAAATGAATCATAAACCCAAATGTAAGAACTAAAACTATAAAACTTTTAGAAGAAAACATAGGAGTAAATCTTCATGGCTTTGAATTAGGCAATGGTTTCTTAGATATGAAAACAAAAGCACAAGCAACAAAAGAAAAAATAAATAGGCCTTCATCAAAATGAAAAACTTTTGTGCTTTAAAGAACACCATCAAGAAATGAAATGACAGCCCACAGAATGGAAGAATTTGCAAATCATATATCTGATAGGAGGCTTATATCCAGAATCTAAAGAACTCCTACAACTCAACAACAATGAAAAACAAACAACTCTATTTAAAAATGGGCAAGGAACTTGAACAGACATCGCTCCAAGATAGATACACAAATGGCCAATAAGCACATGAACATATACTCAGCATCGCTGCTATGAGCCAAATTGTGTCCCCCCAAAAATTCATATGTTGAAGTCCTAACCCTGAATATCTCCATATTTGGAGATAGGGCTTTTAAGAGGTAATGAAGGTTAAACGAGGTCACGGAGATAGGACTCTAATCCGATAGTATTGGTGACCTTATAAGAAGAGGAAGAGAGAAAAATCTCTCTCTCCACCACGTGAGGAGACAGTGAGACGGTAACCATCTGCAAGCCAGAAAAAGGGCCCTCACCAAGGACCAAATCAGCCAGAACCTTGAGCTTGGACTCCCAGCCTCCAGAACTGTGAGAAATAAATATCTGTTATTTAAGCCGCCCAGTCTGTGGTATTTATTATGGCAGCCTGAGCTTTCTAATACAATCACTAATCATTGGGGAAATGCAAATCATCACAACCACAATGAGATACCACCTAACACTCATTAGGATGGCTACTAGTTTTTAAAAAGCAGAAAATAACAAGTGTTGGTGAGGATGTGGAGAAAATGCACCCCTTTGCACTGTTGGTGGGATTGTAAAATGGTGCAAGTGCTGTGGAAAACAGCATGGCATTGTCTTAAAAAATTAAAAATAGAATTACCATATGATCTGGCACTCCACTTCTGGGTATATACCCAAAAGAACTGAAAGCAGGGACTTGGACAGATAAGTGTACACCAGGTTCATAGCGGCATTATTCACAACGGCCAGAGGTGGAAGCAACCCAATGTCCACTGACAAATGAATAGATAAACAAAATGTGGTATATACACAAATTGAAATATTATTCAACCTTAGAAAGGAAGTAAATCTTGACACATGCTATGACATGGATGAACCTTGAGGACATCATACTAAGTGGAATAAGCCAGTCATAAAAGGACAAATATTGCATGATTCCACTTCTATGAGGTACCTAGAATAGTGAAATTCATACAGACAAACAATAGAATGGCATCTGTCAGGGGCCAGGGGAAGAGGAAGTGGGAAGTTATTGTTTAAAGAGTACAGAATTTCAGTTTTGCAAGATGAAAGGAGTTCTGGAAAATGGATGGTGGTGATGGTAGCACAAGAATGTAAATGTACTTAATGCCATTGAACTGTACACTTAAAAATAGTTAAGATGGGCTGGGCGCGGTGGCTCACGCCTGTAATCCTAGCTCTCTGGGAGGCTGAGGCGAACGGATTGCTTGAGCTCAGGAGTTCGAAATCAGCCTGAGCAAGAGCGAGACCCCATCTCTACTAAAATTAGAAAGAAATCAATTGGACAACTAAAAATATATAGAAAAAATTAGCCAGGCATGGTGGCACATGCTTGTAGTCCCAGCTACTCGGGAGGCTGAGGCAGGAGGATCGCTTGAGCCCAGGAGTTTGAGGTTGCTGTGAGC
>CAUYSK010043173.1:0-43788 GCA_963575035.1 Avahi laniger
GTGTCCAGGTCTAGGTGAGAGCTTTATTCTTTGATTGAAATAATGACTTCTAGAAGTGGCTTAGGAAGCACTGTTGGTAATGTTTAAAGAATATTGAAGAGAAATGCCAAAATACAATTAAAGACTATTATGACATCTCGGTGGCAAGATGCAGAAATTTGCACTGGATAAGAATACAGTTAGGCCAATTGGCATCTGAAAATCAAAGATGGCTATTTATTTGATTGAGAATAATTTATCAAAAGTTTTTTGTGACAAGAACAAGGCATTGTAATCAATTATGTCCTCTTTCCCTTTTTCTTTCTTTCTTTTTTTTTTTTTTTTTGAGACAGAGTCTCGCTCTGTTGCCCAGGCTAGAGTGCCATGGTGTCAGCCTAGCTCACAGCAACCTCAAACTCCTGGGCTCAAGCAATCCTTCTGCCTCACCTTCCTGAGTAGCTGGGACTACAAGCATGTACCACCATGCTCGGCTAATTTTTTCTATATATTTTTAGTTGTCCAGCTAATTTCTTTCTGTTTTTTTTTTTTTTTTTTTTTTGTAGAGACAAGGTCTCGCTCTTGCTCAGGCTGGTCTCAAACTCCTGAGCTCAAAGGATCCTCCCACTTCGGCCTCCCAGAGTGCTAGGATTACAGGTGTGAGCCACCACATCCAGCCCCTTATTCATTTTTTAAGTCAACAATTTAGATGAATAGAGTTTTACACTTAAATGTGGAAATGTCACAAATTAGCATGCTGAATGACAGAAACAAATTTCAATAGAACTCAAAAATTTAAATCAAATTGGCTAAAGCTAGTATGATTAAATACAATCAAAAATAAATTTAAGATCCTGTATGTCAGTTTAGTAAATCAATAGCCTATCAACAGAAAGAGGAAGATCTTATTAAATAGTAGTTCATGTGAAAAAGACTTAGATTTGGTTGAATGTTATTATGACTAGAAAGTTCACAGAAAAGCAAATGCAATTTGCTTTTTTGTCCCTCAGGCAGACAAAGACTTGTTTTATTGAATGAATGAACTATACAGTTGCCAAGGCAACTATGTACAGACAAGAGAGGAGGAGTTTTATTTCTTGGTCTCCATCTTGATGATCTCCTCCTTGGCCCGGAGTTACTTTTAGTGGTGTTTCTTTGCTCCCTTGATCTTGGACCTGTGGGCCTCAGCCTAGTCAGACAAGAGCTTCTTGCAGCCCTTATTGGCCTTCAGCTTCTGGATGTGTGACACAGGATCCAGCATTCTCGTGGGACATGCCCACTTTTGAACACATTCCCCTTCACCTTCTAGTACAGGCTGTGAAATATGGGGTTAATTTTAGGTTCATGGCATCTTCTGAGCAGCTGGTGCAGAATTCTCATCCTCCACATCCAGGTTTCCTTCTCGGGTAGTCAGGTATTGATAGTCCTCCTTCGCTTACCTACCTACGCCCATGTGCCCGACCTTGGTGTTTTTCTGCTGTCAAGCCCACGAATGAAGCACAGGCTTGCAGGTGTTCAATCCATCTTTGATCAGCTTCTGGATCTGCTAATCGGTGTTGGCATTGTGGATTTCATTGGTTTCATCCAAGTCTAACCAGACCTCCTTTTTGCCACAGTGGAGGATGCTAGAAGCGAGACCCTTCTGAAGCTTCATGGCTGCAAGTTCAGTTTTCAAGAAGCAATTTTTATGACCAGATCTCAGGAGATTCTAGTTCTGTTATACCCATACAGTGACTCATACATAAAAATCCTTCCCAACAACCCTGAAAGGTAGATGTTTTTATTCCTTTTTATGAAGGTGAAAAAAAAATCAAAGAAAGGTCAAGTCACTTGTTTACAGTCACACAGCTAGTTAGTGGCAAAGTCAGAATTTGAACTCATCTAAAAAAAATCCAGGCTCTTTCTAATGTGCCACTCATCACATCATATTCAAATAAATGCTTTCTTTTTCTGATTTATTACTGTAAGAATATGAAAAGACCTATAAAGACAAAAACTTTCAAAACACATGTAGTTATACTTACGGATTCTTCTGTATTAAAAAAATGAAGATATAGTGAACAAACATAAAATTTGATAAACAGAAGATAATCCTATGTACAATATTAGGTATTTGAAATTTGTTCTTTAGTCCTCAGATATGCCTTTTTTTTCCTAAATTGTTCCTCATAGGCTATAAGCCTCATAGGCTTACTAGAATTATATTACATATAATTCTAGTAAGAATATGTGAAATTAGAGGTTTCAAAATGAATACAGTTTTGTAACTGAATAAAAGATCACCGTATATATACTTAATTCATTCTAAGAAAAATATAAGTCATCAACTTTCAGTAGGCTCAAAGAAATAGCAATAAGCATGTATAGTAATTTCATATGATAATGGATATATATGTACATATATGTTTAAATACATTTCATAAAAAAATGAAATGAATAGGGAAATAGAAATACATTAGTCTTTTAGGCTGCATAGTTTCTCTGGAGATATAATCACAAGTGCCAAAAACTTTTATCCAAAGTCACTGTAATAGCCAAGTCTATAGCTTCAGTTGAAAAATGTTGATTTGTGGACCATTTAAATGCATGTTTTGACAAAATGCGAATAATATTTCTGAATATTTCCCTTGCCCTCCACAAAACAACCTGGCCATCTCCCAAGAGAAGGGAAATTGTGATCTCTCAGCAGAGATTTTCATGTCTGTATTATGTGAACTTATAGCGGTAATCATATCTTAAAATGAAAGTGGACTATTGTATGAACTTTGCTACATCTGCTTCAAACACACACACGCACACACAAACACACCACTACCACCAACAGCACCACCACCACAACAGCAACAAAACGCTTCTGCAATGATCTGTAGTCTGGACAATACATTTCTTGGTCAGCATCCCTGAACTGCTAGAGCTTCTGGACTGCTGGCGGAAAAAATGCTCAGTATTCAGTGTGAAAGCCCCACTGTCTTAGAGAAATATGTGTTTGGTTTTGGTTTCAGCTTAATATGATCCAGTGGCTGGAAACAGGACTGCTGAACTAACAGCCAACACCAACACGTCCTTCAGCTGGGAGAGGGTCACACAGTGATTGGGTCAGGTGTTGGGAGAAGGGCGATGAAGGTGGGTTTCTGCAATCTGTGAAGTTCATTGGCAAAGGCTAAAATTCTAGCTGGAAGAGACAGGAATCTGATCTTAAATAAACTTAGTGGGGAAGAGAAGTATTTTAAAACATTCTCCAGGTTTTTTGTTCCTCTCATCTGCTTTTCTTCTAAGAAATCTAGATTAATGGATGAAATTTCGTAATTATTTTTTATTTTCCTATGCTTTTACTATCTTTATTCTTATAGCCTGGACCTGAATTTCCATTTACAAATGAATGAGTGACATTATGACCTGTTGTAGTGCTATGGTTAAGAACATAACCTTTACCAGAGACTGCCTGGGTTTGAGTCTTGTCTTTGCCACTTTATTTAATTAATGGCACTTTTCTAGGCACAGGGAATGTAGCAGCAAATGAAATAGACAAAAATCTCTGTCTTCACAAACCATACTTACAATTTTAGGACATAAACTAGTCTGTAACTCTGCTTCTTCACAAGGGTACCTACTTCTTGAGCCTGCTTTCAGTGTTAACTGAGTTGATACACAAAAAAAATACTTAGAATCAAGCTTTTCACACAGAAAGCATTTAATAAATGTTAGCTATTACATTTAAGACCCTTTTTCCCCTTTTGGTTGCTGTTAACTTGTTTTATTGTGAAGTATAACACATACCAGAATCCCCAGAAGCGCCCGCACACAAGTCCTTTTCTCAGGCTCTGCTTTCAGGGGAGCCCAGACTCAGACAGAGCCCTACATTGATGATCTATGCTCCACATGCTCCCCTCACTCTGTGGCTTGCATTTCACTCTTTCATAGGATCCTTTGATGAAAAATGTTCTTAGTTTTAATCTAGGCCAATTTCTCAATCTTATGTTAAATGTTTTTTGTGTTCTGGTTATGAAATCCTTTACTACCCAGATATCATGAAGACATTCTTCTATATTTGCTTCCAAAATTTTATTTTTCACTCTCACCATTTAGAGTTACAGTCCATCTGGAATTGATTATTATGTATGGTGAAGTAGAGGAATGTTTCTTATTTTTTCACATGGAATGTATAATTGACTGTGGTAGGCAGAATGATGGCCACACAAAGATAGCCATGTCCTGATCACCGGGGCCTGTGAATATGTTACTTTCCATGGCAAAAAGGAAGTTGCAGATGTGACCTTGAGATGGGGAGGTTATCCTGGATTATCTGAGTGGACCCGATCTAATCAAATGGATCCTTAAAATTGTAGAATCATTCCAGGATGTGGTAAGAGGGAATTATGATTAGAGAATAATAGTCACCTAAAGAAACCGTGATATAATATTACATGGTATTATTTTAAGCCATTACATTTGTGGTAATTCTTTACATAGCAATAGAAAACTAATACAGTCTCCTTTATACTTAAAGGGTATTTTTGCTGGATGTAGAATTCCAGATTGGCAATACTTCTTTTTAAGAATTCTGTAGATCATTCCAACGTGTTGTGCCTATTATTACCTCTACTACTAAGTCAACTTCCAGTCGAATTATTGCTGTTTTGAAGATAATTTCACTTTTTCTTGATATTTTTAAGATTTTCTCTTTGACTTTCATCAATTTGCCATGATGTGCCTAGATGTGTTTTTAAAAAATTTTCCACAGATGTAGCAAATAAAATAAAAATGATAAAAATAGAACAAACAAAAAAATTTATTTACTCTGTGTAGGATTCACAGGGCTTTTGAATTCTTCCTAAGAATGTATATAGTTGTCTGACATGTATCCAGAACTTTGCAAAATAACTTTGATATTATATTAGGGATTCAGATATTAATAATATAACACTAGGCTAAGTCTTAATCCCCATACTTCTATGGTTTAGTTTCTTATGAACCTAGAGTATTAGGGTATTTACCAGAGCCACTCCCCATTTTTGGATAGCCCTATAATCCAACTTTTGACCTCCATCCAGCTGAGAGTATCAAAAACTGTGCTTTACTTCTTGTTTATCTCTTCTATGGTTGGCAGACCCCCTCAGGAGAAAAGTGACCATGTTGGCAGCTCATCCTTGTGACTCCACACTTGTGCCTGTCCTTCCTTTCCCATCTTGGCCCTGATGATTGCTGTCTTGTTAGGTTTCCAATGTCAAAATTCTAGTAGATTTTTTAAATATTTTCTCTATATTTTATAATCAGTCCTAATATCCTGTCTGCCATTGCCAGAATCTGTGAGTTCACTACTGATCCCACGAAACCTATCCCTCTGTAGCTGCCTTTCAACTTACTGTGGTCCCTATTATAGACTACTAGCTCTTAAATCAGTTCCCAGAATGTGTTCCAGATCCTTAGACTTATTTTTTAGCACAAATTTAATTAATAATAACTTAATTTTAAATAATAATTTATTAATCACTTACAATATGAATAGTCTGAGTGGGGACCTATTGGAAATAAAAGAAACATAAAACTAGTCTTATGCTGTTAGCTAGGGAAGAAATAGGAAACAATTGAAAAAATAGGTTCTATAAAGTGAATACAACTTTACATCCATTGGATGACTGTAATAAAAGAGACAGATAGCAACTAGTGTTGGCAAGACCGGGAAATGTCAGAATACTCATACATTTCTGATAGAAATGTAAAATGGTGTAGCCACATTGTAAAACATTCTGGCAGTTCCTCAAGGGTGAAACATAGTTATTATATGACCAGCAATTCCACTCTCAGGTATATATCCAAGAGAAATGGAAACATCTCTATTAAAGGAACATGTACGTGAATGTTCACAATAGCATTAGTCATAGTAACCAAAAAGTGGACACAATGCAAATATCCCTCAAGTGATGAATGGATAAATAAAATGTGGTACATCCATACAATGTAATATGATTCAGCAATAAAAATAATGAAGTACTAATACATGCTACAACATGGGTAAACCTTGAAAACATTTTGCAAAGTAAAAGCAGCTAGTCATATTGTATGATTGACATACATACATATGACATACATATTGTATGATTCCGTTTATATTAAATGGCCAGAATAGCTAAGCCTGTAGAAACAGAAAGTAGATTAGTGGTTGCTCAGGTATAAGGAGATTGGGGGTGTGAGGAGTTACTGCTAACAGGTATGCGGTTTCTTCTGGGGATGATAAAAATGTACTAAAATTGATAGTGGTGATAGTTGCACAACTCTGTGACTAAACACCAATGAATTGCATATACTCTAAATGAGTGAATTGTATAGTATGTGAATTATATGTCAATAAAGCTGTTATAAACTGTGATGTTGACTGTAAGTACAAAAGAAGTTCAAAAAAGTGTGGGATTTGTAATGTTAAAAGAAAAAAGCTAAAATTCATGCTGTTTTCAGTAATCTTCCTCTCTTCTGTTGGTGAAAATGAGTTGTTTTTCGTACTTGCATTTATGTTTTTTGTGTTTTTGGAGGTAACAGATTTTAACAGTGAGTCATATGTTTATGAGATTTAAATATCATTTGAAAATATCCATGAACAGACTCCTAAGAGAAAATTAATTTTCAAGAAAAAGTGCTTGCTTTAAATTTTTCTAATGCAGTTTTAGTCAGATGACTCCCTGATACTTCTTTGACCAGAAGGCTGCTAATGAACATTGGTAGAGTTATTGACTGCTTCTATAGTAAAATTTTTAAAAATGTAATGGGACTAGACAGTGAACATCTAGACCTATTTGAATGTCTGGGCAACATAGTGAGACTTTGTCTCTAAAAAAATTAAAAAAAATAAAATTAGCCAGGCATGGTGGCACATGCTACTCAGGAAGCAGAGGCAGGAAGATCACTTGAGCCAGCAAAAAGTGAGCAACAAGTGAATAAGTGAGACCCTCATCTCTACAAAAAAAAAAAAAAAAAAAAAAAAAAAGAAGAAAAGAAAAGAAAAAGATATATGATATGAAAATTAAGGGACTAAATAAGAACTTCCACTGAAAAAATGTTCGAAGTACATTCGATATGTGCATACCTAGGTCATCAAGTTTCACAAATAAAACATTATTTATTCCAAAGTGTTTATCTGAAAACTACTACCTGGGGAGGCTTGATAATAATAGTAATAACAGAGTGAGGTCATTTACTCTTGGACCAAAATTAGCAAGTTTCATCTCATCATTTGCAGAGTAATTATGGGAACTATAAGAACTGCTGAGCTTTTGAAGAAGGGTATTTTTAGGAGTTTCCATATTAATTCATAATATTATCATAAATATTATAATCATGTTCTTTGAACCCCAAATTTGGACACATATTTGATAACTAAGAATGTATTTATAGGATTGTTCTGGAAGGCCCAGAAATTGTGGTCACAATAATCATCGGCATCATCACACCTGAAATTGATATCATAATACATACCAGGTGTGCTTTCACATCCTCCTCCTGTACCTTACCCATGGCCGACGTTAAGGCAACTGTGACACTCTTCACTGCCAAAGGTGAGATGGCCACACAGCCAATTAGTTGGAGTTGGTGCTCATCAATAAGAAACCTCTTTGCCATCTGGTTTGGATGTAGTCTGTGGTGCCCTGTTGATCAGCTGGCACTGTGTAGAAATGACTAGACTAATTGGCCAGGGGGGCAAAACCTTTATTTGAAATAACTTGTAAAATTGCCCAAACCTATTCTTGGTTATTCATTTTTTTATTCAAATGGGAGCAAACAAGATATCCAGGGGTACTTAAACTGAATCTCTAGTAAATTTGAAGGTCTGCACAGTTTTCATCTCTTCTTCTATTTGACCATCATACCCATCCTCAAAAATCTTTTATCTAGTAGGAGAAAGAAATGGTAAAAATTAAAAAAAAAAAACTGTCATGCAGGGTATAATGTGAAGAAAATGTGAGAATGGTTAGGGTGTTCAGAAAAGAGAGGAGTTTCTGTCCACTATTTGAGATGAATAGGAAAGGCCGTATTGGTATTTGTTTTCTGTTTCTCCCAGCTGTCTTTGTTCCTCTATTCTTTCTTTTGAATTAATTTTTTTTTTTTTTTAGTATTCTATCTTAACTTCTCTGTTGTATTTTGAGCTGTACCTCTTTGTATTTTTAAGAGGTTGTTCTAGTGATTACAATATTAATCCCTAAATTATCACAGTTTACTTAGAGTTGGTATTGTAATACTTAATGTATAGTTAAGAACTTAACAGGAGTATAATTCAACATGGCTCCTCTCTCATCCTTTGGTCTATTGTTGTGATATATTTTATATTTATACATATGTTATAAAACCAGTAACACATAATTTTTGCTTTAAACCTTTGGTCATTTCTCTGAAAAAATTTAAGAAAGGAAAAAATTATCTTTTATAGTCTGATAGTGACTAATTCTTTCAGCTCTTATTTATCTGAAAATGTATTCATTTTACCCTCACTTTTGAGGAATATTTTCACTGAATATAGAATTCTGAGTTGATAAATGTTTTTCTTTCAGGATTTTTAAGTATGTCATTCCATTGTTTTCTGGCCTGCATTAGAAGTCAGCCATTGTGCATATTATTTTTTCATTTGTGTGAATTTGTCCTTTACATTGGGTTGTTTCTAAGCTTTTTTCTTTATCTTCGGTCTCATTAGCTTGGCCATATTCCAAAGTGTGGTTTTCTTTGTGTTTATTCTACTTGGTGTTTGCTGAGCTTCTTATATTTGTAAACTGATGTTTTTCACCAAATTTGGTACGTTTGGGGCCATTATTTCCTCAAATATTTTTTCTTTCCTATTTCCTATTCTTTCTCTCTCTCTTTGTGATTACAAAGATATACAGATCTCTTGATTATTGTCCCACAGGTTGTTGAGGCTCTGTTCATTCTTATTTCAATGTGTTTTTTCCTTCTCTATTATTCTAGTTGGATAATTTCTATTTATTTGTCCTCAATTTTAAGATGACTTTCTTCTCAAATTTTCGATCTGTTGTGAAGCCCATCCATTGAAATTTTCATTTCAGATATCAAAATTTTCAGTTCTAGAATTTCTACTTGAATACCATGGGTTAATTTTAGCTGCTCTGGATTTTTAGTCAATGCTATAGAATTGATTAATTAATGATAAAAGATGTTTTCTAACCATTTAAAGATGAAACAGGTATGATAAATGGACCCTCTTCTGTAAATGTTTTAGGGAAAAACTTTGTAACTAAATGGAATCTATAGTGTTGAGTATGGGTATTAGCTTTATTCTCCACTTTGATTCTTAACATCATCAGTTACCTTCCACATTAATGAAAATTGACCATAGTTATTCCAAAATAAAAAAAAAAGTGGAGGGGGGGGAGGGAAAGAAATAAAAAATAACAAAGCCCAGAAATTAGAGTGGATTCTAAAAAAAAATAGAGGAAGATACCTAAAAAGAAATTGTATCTCTTTCAAATTCTTATTAATTTCAACTTAGTCTATCAGAGATACATGCCAGAGAAGAAACTAAAAGCTTGTAAATAATTGTTGTGTGCCAGGCACTATGCTAAACAGTTAACATGTCTTATTTTCTTTTACTCATATAAAAACACTGAGAATTTTTTTTATTATTATTATCCCTATCTTATAGGCGAGGAACAGAGATTCAGTGAGGTAAATTAAGAATAGAAGTTGCTAAAATGACGAGTGGCGTTAGGTGGATAAACATTTCCTAGATCAGGTAAGTTCTGAGTTTAATTTTCAACACAGAAAGCAAGGTGAGAAAGGTTGGAACTGGGTAATGTTCCTCCCATGAATCATCAGAAAATCGCTGCGTTGTCTGTCTAACTGTGGATCTGCAAAAATGGTGTTGGGGTGGAGGTGGGGCAAGGAAAGGGCGAAAGCACTTTTGTGTTTAACTTGTAAAAACCTTTAATGGATATTTGATAATGCCAAAGATGATGATGACTAATGGCTGGTAGGGCTGGATGGTCTCCACCTCCACACAGGACTGTAATTAAAAGCTAGTTTTGATTGTCTCTTGACAGATAAGCAGTTTTGCTATGTTGAATGGATTCTAAGCCAGAAACTTCAGAGTTCCAAAGTTTGTATCCCTTTATATTGGAAATCCGTTTCTGGATCTAGTTAAATCTTCTTCTCACCCTTTCCATGTTCCAATTTGTCTTGTTCTTTTTGACTCATTGATCCAACCCCAAAGAAACCCTTAAAATTTTTTTTTTCAATCTTTATTTCCTACCATGAATTTGAACAGTGACCTTTAATTTTATTTCTATGCAACTTCCCTATTGCTCTTTACACTCTACTTAACTCCCTGGGGCTCGTTTTTGTCCTTTGCAAAATAAAAGAATTTGTTTAATCATGACTTTCAGACTTGGCTGCTCCTGGTCCTAGTGGTTCAAAGAAGCGATTCACACAATCCGGTGTTGGAGGCTGACAAACAGGGGAGGGTTTGCTTAGCCAGAAACCCTAGACAGCAGGAGCAGCTCTGCTTTCTGTTCACATGTTCATTGGACTTCTTCACAGGATTTTCTTTGAAGAGATCTGATACTAAATCAAGTTTGAAAACCGTTGGATTAAGTTTCTTCTAGCTCTAAACAGTCTAAGATAACATCCTATGATTTTGCAATCTCAACAGCTCTAACGGGGAAGAGCTATTTTATCTGTTTACATTTTGCATGTTTTCAGCTTAGAGACTAGAAATGTGGGTGATACAGAAGGGTTGCCTGAGTGTACAAGTAGGAACTGCTCCTGGTAGAGGGGCCCTCAGGAATGAATTCCTTTCGCATGAAATCATCTGTAGTCACTCCTCAGGTACTAGAGAAAATACTCATAGCTGTTTTCCCTGGCACTGCTAATTCAGTGGTATCAGAACAGTGCTGGTGAATTCTCAGCAGCCAAAGAGAGCATGACCCTTGCTCTCCTCTGGCCCCCTCCCACCGCTGCGGCAGCTCCTCCCATTCTAGCCAGGGGCACGATAAGCAGAAGTGAAGTTCATTTCAATATCTCTCAGGTCAGACACTTTGAAGGTGCCACAGTTCCCGAAAATCTACCCCAACATCGACAGGATTACCAGATGAGATGCACCAGCTGAAGTGCATCTACGCTTCCGATGCGATGGAGAACAGTCTAGTTTTTCCCTGGGGACCACATAGTTCACAGGAGTCCTCTGTGCAGGACTTGCTGCCTCAAATCCTAGGGAGGATGCCTCCAGGTACTCTGTATGTTGTGTATAAACCATAGGGTGCAGGTGAGGCAGGTGTTTTATTATAAGCTCAACTCTGTTTTGTGCTCCCAAGAAGGATTTACAATGTTCAAATTGTCATTATTATAGTCACTGATATCAATAATCCTAATGTTTTCCAGAGACCTTTTAGGTTGGAAAAGGAGCAGCTTTACATCTACCTGAGCTCCCCAATCTACAGCCTCCAGCCTCCCCCTTTCTTCCCATGCCCAACTTTGCTTCTGGAGTAATCTATCTCGAATATAAATCAGATCATGCCCTCTTCTGCTTCAATGCCTTTTGATAGATTTCCACAGACTTCGGAATGCACAAACTTTTTGGCACTAGGGACTGTTTTCGTGCAAGACACTTTTTCCACGGACCTAGGGGGGGTTGGTTTCGGGATGATTCAAGCTCATTATTAATACATTTATTGTACATTTTATTTCTATTATTATTATTACACTGTAATATATATAATGAAATAATTATACAACTCACCCTGGTAAAGTACAAGCTCCTTGACAGAACGTACAAAGACCAGCTTCATCTTGCTCTGTTCTTCACTCTGCACCTTTGGCTCCCCCATTCCATCACCACTCTAGCCAGGGGTCAGAACCTGAGGTCTTAGCCTGGCTGTGTAGTTTCTAGTAAGAGTATTGTTTGAAAATTTTTTAAAAATTGTTCTGTGTTTCTCAAGAGCGGTTCTCAGGTCCCCTGCAACAAAATCATTGAACATCTTTATTAAAAATACTTATAATAATAGAGCTAATATTTATTGCCAGGTACTAGGTTGTGTTCTGAGTTAACTTATTTAATCATCACAGCTACCCTAAGAGGTAGGAACTATTTCTAACTTCATCCATTGGATGAGGAAACCAAGGCACAGGGAGGTTAAATAATTGTCTCAGTTCACAAATGGCAAAGCCAGGTTTTAAACCTGGCAGTCACATTCTATGAGCCATCCTCTTAACCATGCTCTTAGATAGCCTCTCATTAAAATGTAGATTTGTAGGCCCTTCCACAACCTCAGGATATGTATTTTTTTTTATTTCCGCATATTACGGGGGTACAGATGATTAGGTTATGTATGATGTCCTTGTCCCCCCTCCCCTGCAAGTCTGAGCTCCAAGTGTGTCCATACCCCAGGAGGTGCACATCACACTCATTGTTTGTGCATATGCCCGTCCCCTCCTCTCCCCGCCCCCCTCGCCAACATCCAATAAATGTTATTCTTATATGTGCACTTAAGTGTAGATCAGCTAATACCAATTAGATCCCAAGGTGATCCTTCTATACACTGGTTTGCAAATTAGTAGAAAATGAGTGCCCTCTAGTGTACACACACGTGTGTCACACATTGTTGGTATTCTATCATATCGTTTTTTTTTTTTTAACTGCTCCTTACAAAAGAGCCAAATTGCATGATGCATATATTTCCTTTTTTTTTCTTTACCTTGACTAATATAGATTTTGGCAATGATGCACATATTTCAACGGTTGTAGCACGATAAATTATTTTCATATCAATGACTTAACTGGTTAGTACTACCTTAAATTTATTTTTGTCACAAAGAAATTATATAAATACAATATTGAAAAATAATTGTCTCTCTCATTAGACCTCAGCAGCTCCTAGGGATTCAATTTAAATATTGGAAGCCCCCATCCCAACACAGCTGGTTATTAGGAATGGAAGATCACAGTATCAGTGCATAGTAACTGCTGAGTGGGAAATGTCACATCTATCCCACAAGAGGTGGATTTTATTTATCCTATCTATGTTGGTTTCATTATACCATTATTGTCTTCAGTAGGTCCTGATCAGTTTATCCCCTCAGAAGGGGATTTTATAGACTTAAGGCCCTCAGCTTTTCTTTTGTCCTCTTTACATGAACGTCAGAAGCGAAATAATCCATTAACTATTTAGCGTGATGTATATAAATCCCCTGTGTTACTATGTTAGGTTATTCTTTATTCCCAAACAGGAAACCATCTATGTATTTGTTAGGTTAGAGTTAAGTGTCTATAACAAAAAGCCCCCAGAATGCAGTGGCTAAAACAAGAATGAAGTTTATTGTCTCTGATATAACCTTCAGATACTGATTGAGACAGTAGTTCGGGGTGCATAGTGCAGCTCTATCCTCACTCAACACACAGATTCTATTTCTGGGCTCAAAGTGGTTGCTCCACTTCCAACCTTCACATATGTATCCCAGCCAGTGGAGAAAAGGCCGGAGAAGAGCACAGCCATTCTTTTTAAGAACAAACTCAGTGGAGGCACACAAGAGTTCTGCTCACATCCCACTGGCCAGAATTTGGTCGTAAGCTTCAAGAGATGATGAGAGTGTGTAGTATTTAGTGAAGTATCTGTATGCCCCACTAAAACCTGATTATTATTAAAGAAAGAAGGGAAGAATGGATTTTTGGTGGACCACTAGCTGTCTCTGCCATAAACCATTTCCTATATATTTGGATATTTTTATGTGATTCTTTAAGTGCCAATTATCCATAGAAAATAGGCAAAAAAAAAAAAATAAATGTTAGGTACTTCAAGAATTCAAGTTAATGAAATGATAAAAATTTTATAGAGATGATATTGATTCTGTTGAGAACCTTGTTTTCTATGCTTTATAGTCCTTCATGATTGGGATTTCTATCATGTAATTACGAACCTACACAATCAGCTCAGAAGTAAGTGCAGGCACTCTTTGCATTGTATGGTTCCAATATGCAAACACTTCAGTTTGTTACAATGGTTTAGTTAAATATAACCAATTCCCCAACAAAAGTCCAAATTTCAGTTACCACATTATGTAACTGTGGGTAATTGTGTAAAGTACAAACTTTGTGCTAACTCTTCAGTCCACAAATACTACATAAATAATAGGTGTGCATAATGTTCACTGACCATCATGCTACTTTTTTCAAAGTCTATTGGTGATTGGTCACTGCATGTCTGTTTTTCAGTTTATGTACAGTTTATGCAACATGTGCAGCTATGTTGTTTCCTTGTCTCCCAGTGATAAATCCATGTGACGTTTTACAAAAATGGATAATTGAGAGAGGGAATTGGTCAACAAAAATGAAAGTACATCAAAGAAACAGAAAGTAATAAAACTGGAAGTAAAATTTTAGTCAAACATAGATGAAATTATAGAAAAAAATAGCTGACCAGGGGAATGTTGACATTGCTGTCTTTTGAAATACTTAGATATTTAGCCGGAGGAACTGTATTAGTCAGGGTTCTCCAGAGAAACAAAATCAATGGAATATGTGTGTATGTATGCATCTATCTATCTATCTCTATATATGTATGTATGTGTGTATATGTGTGTGTGTGTGTGTGTGTGTGTGTGTGTGTGTGTGTGTGTATATAGAAAGAGAGAGAGAGAGAGAGACTGGCAAGTCCAAAATCTGCAGGGTGAGCCAGCAGGCTGGAGACCCATGGAAGAGCCGATATTGCTATTTAAGTCTGAAGGCTGTCGGCTGGCAGAATTTGTAGAATTCCTTCTTGCTTAGGGAAGGTCAGTCTTTTGTTCTATTTAGGCCTTCAACTGATTGGATGAGACCCACCTACATTTTGGAGGGCAATCTGCTTTACTTAAAATCCACTGACCCCAAAGTTAACTTCATCTAAAAACCACTCTCAAAGAAATATCCAGAATAATGTTAGACTAAACATGTGACCTAGCAAGTTTGATCCATAAAATTAACCATCACAGGAACTTAGTGAAGGCAAATTTATCGATGTACATGAAGAAAGTATTTGTGTTGGATGAAGATGTCCCAGAAGTGATATTAGTAAAAAACACTTCACATTATGGGAACTATTGGACTATTTCACAAAATTGAAATCACAAAGGGCAAAATGTTGGAAGCTGATCCAGATTTAGAAAGTCTGACAATTCACCAAGGCATACAAAAGACACTTGCTTTACATCATAAGTTACACAATAATAACAAGGCAAGCCCTGTTCAAACTATTCTGGATAGGTACAAAGAAATAAAACACTTTAATTCTCAATGTTTCTAATGTTTTAAATAAATTACAGTGTGCTAAATAAATGTTAGTTTTGTTATTTTTCATCTATAACCTATAATAACTGAATTTTTAATGCTTTGACAGAAAATTTTAAAAAATCACAGTAAAATCATAATTTTTTCCCATTATTAAAATGGTATGTCTGGCTTCTGCTTGCATGGTCATTGTCATGGTCATTTGCCATGAAAAGTGAGGACTGTCTGTGTAATAATTCATTTGAGATTATCTGGTGGCTCAAATAGAATCTCTTTTTCTAGAAGAGTAGGGAAAGGTTGGTAGCTCCTCTGTGTACCCTGAAGTTCCCAGTAAGATGCAGACAGATGTTTAATAAATATGATTAACATTATATTAGTGCACAATGACTCTGGGTCAGATAAAGAGCAGTGCAGTATTAAGAGAGCCTTAGAGACAAGGTCTAGACTTGGTCTCTATCCCTAAACTGATCTAAGCTTCAGTTTTCTAATCTACCACATGAAGGTGGCAACAGTGGTCCTGTCTACCTTATGGGATTGTTTTGAACATAGCACATAGGTGCTGAATAAATATTCTTAGGAAGAATGAATGATTCAGAACTCCATTGTATTAACAGTTACCCTACAAAGTTCTGAAAGCACTTCTACTGCAGTTGAGGGGAGGACATTAAGGTTGCCTGAGTACTGGTTAGCATGAGGGTGAGGGTGGGTGCAAACACTTGGAACAAGAAAGCCATGCCCCTTGAAGGTACATATATTAGGGCTCAAAATGGCTGTTCGATTTGCCCAGGTACAGGAACTTCCTGGCCACCCCAATCCTTCAGATATAAAATGCTCTTATTATCCATTCTAGGAGGCTTAAGAATGTCAGGGGCCAACCAAAAGGGTGGGTCATTTGAGATGATGTTGGGGACAAAGTGTTGGGGTATATATAGGTCTCACTTGTCTCAAAGACCGCCAGTGACTTCATGGTTTTCAATATCCTCTACTTAGCACTTCTGTTTTCTGACTGATCAGAGAGAAAAGCTTTCTGCCCATCAACCACACCCTCCTCTTTAACACTATCTCCCCCTATGCTTCTGTGACATCATACCCAAGGCTCCAAGGCTTCTTGTTTCCCTTGACCCTAAATGTGCCTGTTGCCCTATGTTCTGACTTTGAACCCTTTATCCTTTTGTTCTAAATGTTCTTCTGGATGAGTTTATCCTTCCAGACCTGTGGGAATCTCACAGACCTATCATTCCAGTCTTCATCCTTCTCTGGACCCACATTTCCCTTTATACAGCCCACCAGCATCGAAAATTCAACATGGCTGCAGTAGCAGCATATTTCAAATGCACTTTCTGTCCTGCGTTCATTCAATCTCATCACTTCTAGAGGCAGGTCCTGGTCCAGCTAAATAGTCAGACATGGGGGGAAAGATCACTCTAGATAGATGCAGAGAACAAAGGGAACTGATTCTTGAACTCATAAGATTAAAAATATGTTGATATAGCTTTAAGGTAGAAGATATTAAACGTGTACATTCCAAGACAGTATTCCAGTCCACCAGAGGAGAACTCTTGATGGCATGAGTGGAAGCAGCTTTGTGTTTCTTGAGCAAGTAACACTGGCTACAAGTACCATGAAAGCATCATGGAGGCAGGAACAAGGAGCAATGTTGAATGTCTTTTCTTATTGCTGCCTAATGGAGACTACTCAACAGGTACCCAACCCATTGCTCTTTGATTGCCTAATAGAAGGAACACCTATATATACCCCAACACTTTGTCCCCAACATCATCTCAAATGACCCACTCTTTTGGTTGGCCCCTGACATTCTTAAGCCTCCTAGAATGGATAATAAGAGCATTTTATATCTGAAGAGTTGGGGTGACCAGGAAGCTCCTGTACCTGGGCAAATCGAACAGCTGGAGAGCTTTAGCTAAACTGATAGAAAGAGCTCTATTAATAGTTGTCTACATCAAACTGATTATCTCTTGTCCTCCCTATAAACTCCTACTCTGTACTTGTTAGTTCTTCTTCCTAAATTCCCTATTTTTGTTAATTATAGATATGCAGGCTCAAAACTCTGGAATCCTCTTCCAAAATGTCTCCCTATAATTGGCATCTATGGTATTGTCTGCTCATATTTCCCATTTTCTAGAAATGAAATCCCACATCCTTATGTCCCCAACCTCAAATACTAATCATAGTTGGACATCCCCATGTTCTTACATGATCTCAATTCTTACCCACGGCCATTATTTATTGGTCCCAGGATGGGTATTTGAGCCAAGATGGAATTGAGTCTATATCAGAAAAACTTAAGCTACAAGTAACAGAAAACCTATTAAACAGTACCTTAAATTATTTTTTCTCCTATAACAAGAAGTGCAAAGGTAAGCAGCCCAGGGCTGGTGTATCTGCTCGAGGATGTCATCAGGATCCAGATTCCTTCTATCCCACTGCTCTGAAAACCTTTTCATGGGAATTTAATAGTCTTAGTCACAAAATTATTGCTGTAACTCCAGACGACACATCCATATTGCTAGAGGGAAGAATTAGGGAGAAGCTAAAGGGACTGCTGGGGTAGGTACTATGAGTCCAGAACACTTTCCTGAAATATTTGAGTGGCATCTATACCTTTGTGAAAAACTTATTTAAAAATTACTCCAGTTAAAGAAAAAGCAAGTCAACAACACTAAATTGCATTAGCTATTTAGTCTATATACAAACACTTTAAGACTCAATTATTTTAATGATCTATGTAAGCTTTTACCTCTATAGATCTAAACGTCAAAAATATAAATTCTAGGACAAAAATAGAGTAAAAATCTTAAAAATTCCACTTCTTTGCTAGTCTTACCACTACTCCCATCCCTCCACCAGAATTCCTGATAAGGTAGGCAGAAGCATGCCAAGACAAATACATATTTTTAACAATACTTTGTTAACAATTAGCCTGAGTTTCTGTAACTATCTGTAAGCAACAGAACTGAGTTGGTTTGGTAATATTAATACTTTTCTTAAATTTAGCTCTTAAAATTTAGGGATTGGTAAAAATACTATAATGTAGTAAAGGTAGTGGGAATTCTAGGCAAATGTGTGTATATGCTGTTAGAAAGCAGTAAAGCTACCAGAGGGATGAAGTTGGAGCCCCCTCAAATTCTCTCTAGAAAAGGGAAAACTAATGTACTACCAGCAGACCTAAAATAAGTTATGTTCAACAGGGCTTTAGGGGATATGGGAAAGATAAAGCTCATAAGGATTTTGAGAAGCAGGCGGAGTTTGAAAGTGATATTTATATACCCATACTTAGCAAGTCTGTATAAAACTAGTCAGAATCTTTTTGGCTGGTAGGGTCATATAAAAAGTAAAGTTACAAAGCAGTGCAGGAAATTGAGCCTCAAAAATAGATGAGAACCCCTATATTACACCTATGTTTTATAAGTTATTGTAAACTTTTTATTTTTTCCCCCTAGCTTTCTGATGTACGAAACTCCTTAGATAATGTCTTTTCTTCCACACTGACAAATAAGACTTAAATACAAATATTGCACTTGAGGACAATTTGAACCCTTAAGCAGGTGATTTAAACTCACACTAACCAAGCTATTAAGGCCTTTCTTCTTTTTTAAAAAAATTATTTTTATTTTTTTTAGAGGAGTCTTGCTCTGTCACCCGGGCTGGAGTGCAGTGGCACAATCATAGATCACTGCGGCCTCAAACTCCTGGGCTCGAGATCTTCTCCTCTCTGGGATTATAGGCCTGAGCCCAGCCAGGCCCTTCCTAAGCATTGCATGACAGCTTGATGGTAGAGAAGGTGCTGGGAACCAGAGGAGAAAAAGAAAAAGGTCCTTGGCATAGAGAGGCTAAGGAGGGAGGGATGGAAACCTGGAAGCTAGTACACAATTTGCTCAGAACCAGCCTTTGTAACTGGACAAATGTTCAAAACAGCCTGTTCTTACTTAGCTTTTACTAACTTTATGGGTATTCGCAGAATCAGGGCAATCATGAAGGGGTTTCTAAATGAGGCAGAGAGGTTCCTTTTCATTCACGAGATTCATTTATTATCACCAGGCTAGCCCAACCCTATCGCATATATCCTGAAGAGGCAAACAACCTTTTCTAAAATGAAAATTCTTACTTCCATTCCTTCTCTTCTGACTTGTCCTCCTGGCAGGTTACACTGTGGCTAAAAGCTAACAATTTTTCTTCCCTAAAAGTCATTTACTCACTTCTTAATCCAGGCCTTTGCCTTCCATTGATTCTCAGCTGCTAGGCTTGGGCAAGCATGTCCACCCAGCTAACATTGTGTCCCAGGTGAGTGTGGCCAGATGCAGTCGTGGACGGGTAAGATTCGCTGTCTTTAACAACTGGTCTGACTCGTAGCTATTGAAGTTCCGTCAGCGCATCTAGTCCCTAAGAAAAAATTTGTGGGAACAGCCACCAGTGGCTTAAATTATTATCTACTACAAGAAATTAAAATTGTCCTAGAGACTTACAGGACAAATTAGCCCATGAGAATAGTTCTTACACTTTTATGTCTAGGAACCATGAAGCTAGGTATGGCTGCGGGGTGGGTGGGAACCCTGCACATCAAATCCTTCAGCTTCTTTCTTCGACCCTTTAAAGTGTTGGGGGTGGGGCGGGGGGAGGAAGGAGAGTGGATGCAGGCCCTGCCTAGTTTACAGCTGTTGGAGGTATTAAATGAGAGAAATATTTGTCAGTACAACAGTAGCATATTTTTAAATTTCTTATTTCTTAATCACCAAAATACACCAGGTCAGGAATTTTATGCTAGTTAAGTATAACAGTCACTTTCCTTTTCCTATTTCTAAAATAATCGAGTGGGCACCGTAGAAGCAAGGCCTGGCAAGATCTTAGGAACAGAACTGTGATGAGGACTAGTTCCCAGAAAGTCTTTTCCTAGATTCTTTTAGAGACCCTCTGTCGGCTTTTCCTACTTTCTTTAGAAACTCGCCCTTACGCAGTTACCTAGGCTCCGCCTCCACTGCTTCTGCGCGCTCTGGAAGCTCCAGAGCAGCCGCCCCGTGGGAGGCGGAGCTCAGGCCGCGACGCCGGCTGTGCGGAGCGGCTGTAAATACCCTTGAAGCTGCGCTGCTCGTCTGCCGCTCACCTCCTGCTGTGCAGGGCTTCGTAGGTTTCATGGAAGACAATTTTTCCACGGCCGGGGGACGTGGGGGGGAAGACCTCAGGGGGCGGTGCGGCCCGTTCCTAACAGGCCACGGACCGGTACCGGGCCGCAGCCCGGGGGTTGGGGACCGTAACTCTGGAGGACCAGGACCCGAGGCAAAGCGGCCTCTAGATGCCAAGCCAGGATCCGTATTCTACAAACTGAAAGTGGGACGAGGATCTGTGCCCTGTTTCTGCCCCGGTCGGTCCTCAGCCTCCCAGACCTACTTTGTCTTCTCCCTGTGGCTGAGCCAACAGCAGGCCGGCGTTGTACGTGACAAGAGAGCGTCTTTTATCTCTCCCTTCGCTTCCACAGCCTGCTCCCCGGTCAGGCCCGCCCTCCTGGGCGCGGTGGATTCTAATCTCCCGCCCAGCGCGCGGCCGCTGCAGGCGGCGATAGGGGCCCGACTACAGCTCCCAGCATCCCCCGCCGCCGCCCGGGCCCCCACGGCAGCCGCGCGTCTCGGCTAAGGCTCCTTCTGCCAGTGCGCTCGCCGGGTCGGGAGCCCCCGGGGCCTCAGGGGACGGGTTCTGGGACGCGGGCGCTGCCCAAGGTGACGGCGCGGGAGCCGGAAGTATGGCCTTGCACCTGGGCAGGGTGAGCGCAGGCCCCTGGTGGCGCGCGGCGCGGGGCGGCTGCGGAGAGCTGCGTGCTTGGTCCCAGCGCAGCGCAGCCGAACCTATCTGCCGACGTCCCCCTGGCACCCATGGCTCGGTGCAGAGCCGCGGGCTGGGGCACGGCCGGACGGCGAGAGGCGCCCCCTGGCTGGGGACTGGGCTGGCCGCGGCGCTAGGTGGGGTGGCGGGGCTGGCTGCCGCCGCCTTCGGGCATGTGCAGCGGGCGGAGATGGTGCCCAAGAGCTCCGGGGCCCGGAGCTCATCGCTGGAGAAACCGGCGGGGGAGGACGAGCTGGCCCGCCGCTGCAGCGGCTTCATGGCCGCGCCGGTGACTGACCTGCGCGAGCTGCGAAGGCGGCCGGGCGACATGAAGACCAAGATGGAGCTGCTGATTCTGGAGACCCAGGCCCAGGTGTGCCAGGCGCTGGCACAGGTAGACGGGGTCGCCAACTTCTCTGTGGACCGGTGGGAGAGGAAGGAAGGTAAGGAGGTCGGCCCCTAGCGGGACGTGGAGATGAGGGAAAAAGGTCGGGCCCTAGGTTGCAGGAAGAAAATGGCCCACAATGTGGGATAAGGGTAGGTAGAGGGTACCCGCAGAGCGGGCGCCGTTAACAAGATTGACTGAAAAGGGTAATCAGCCCTCTGCAGGCAGGTGTGGACTCAGATCTGCTGTCACTCCAGTACTGGGCATCTCAAAATCTTTGCAATTCCATAATGGCATTTTTGTAGAAATCTTGAAGGGTATTTGCAACCAACAAGCTTGAATGTCCAAACTTTGTTATTGAACATAGATTTCAGTAGATTACTGAACAGATTTCATCTGCCTGTGGGGATGCATTTGCCCTTTTTCCTCCTTGGGAGATGAAAAGAAGAACTCAGCTTCTGCGTACTATAAGCGTCAGCCAGACGTCTCCAGCCGAGAGTCTCATTGTGTAAGAATCTCCCCACTTCTTTTTTCTGTTGCACAAAATGTATTTGATTGGTTCATCAGTAGCACTACCAAATGCACCCATCATATTTCCTGCTAGGAAAATCTTTCCTTCCAATGCTAAAATATTTAAGTATGAAAACCTAGTTCTCGTGGAGTCGTGTTCATGACCGTGTTGTTGCCTCTGCCTTGAAACCCCACATCTTGATCATAAGCTTGAAGAATTCCTTACTATTCCTAGCTGGGAACACAACAGCAACTTCTCAGCAGCAGATTTTGAGCTGTGATACTGCCACATATATATTAAATGAACTTATAGCTGATCTTCATAGTGTTTTCCATTTTGTAATGTTTTAAAGTGAAGACTACTGAACCAGGACACAACCTTCAGTCCTAGACTAATTGTTTGACCTTTGGAAGTTACTTAACTGTTTTGTGCCTCTGTTTTTCCACCTATGAAATGAGATGAAAAATTATACACACACACACACACACACACACACACACACACACACATATGAAAGTAGTTTGAGGATTAAATGAGATGAAGGTATGTGAAGTGCTAAGAATGTTGTCTGAAACATAGACAGCATTGGGACATACTGTTTCAGCCATTTGGCAGCTGTGTGATCTCGCATAAGGTGTTTTGCCTCTCTGGACCTCAGTTTTCTCATTTGGAATATACAGGGCTGTACTGGATCATTTTATGTCCCATCCAGCTCTAAAAGTTCTAGAAATAAAACAAGACAAACATGAACCTTCATGAAACAATGCCCTTGCAGTGATCCTAATGTCTTAAAAAAACAAAACTAAAAACTAATAGTAAGGCTAAATTTATACCTAAATATTGATGTGTGTCTCACTTTTGAGTTTAAGGTTCTGAATCCCTTAAGAGTTTGAATATCTACTGTTTTTTAATTGCCTGTAAATAAAATTAAAAGGGAAGCAGCACACTGAGAAAAAAAAATTTGAAATGATATGGAGCTTTTAAATTTAGTAATAATAGAACACCCTTCAAGTATACCCATTCCTGTTTTTAACCTTAGCTTTCTCTCATATATCATAACTGATGGATAGCATTCTGAATAGTGGTATTTGAAGGGAGAATATTCCAGTGATTTTATTATTTTTTACTTTTTATAATTGTTTTATTTTTAATTATGAGTACATAATAGTTGTATATCTTTATAGGGTACATACGATGTTTCGATATAGCATACAGAGTATACCCTTATTGTTGACTCTAGTTACTTTGTTGTGCTATCAAATACTGTTCATTCTATCTAGCTATGTTTTTGCACACATAAACTATCCCCACTTTATCTCCTCATCCCCACACGCCTTCTCAGCCTCTGGTGACCATCATTCTACTGTCTCCATGAGATCAATTGTTTTTAATATTTAGCTCCCAAATATGAGTGAGAACATGTGAGATTTGTCTTTCTGTGCTTGGCTTATTTTACTTAATGTTCTTCATTTCCATCCATGTTGTTGCAAATGGCAGGATTTCATTCTTTTTGTGGCTATCTAATATTCCGTTGTGTATATGTACCACAATTTCTTTATCCATTTATGTGTTGTTGGACGCTTAGGTTGATTCTGTTTCTTGGTTATTGTGAGTGGTGCTGCCATAAACATAGGAGTGGAGTTTCAATATACTGATTTCCCCCCCATTGGATATACCCAGTGGGATTGCTGGGTCAAATGGTAATTCTATTTTCAGGTTTTTTTTCCAGTGATTCATTTTAGATAATGACATAAGAATGTGGAAGAAATATTCAGTTTAGTGATATGGGGAGGTTCAGTATTTGCCCAGTATCAGTAGCTTATGTCATAAAGCTAAACTAGTTATCTAATTTTATTGTACCTAAACATTATAAACATATAAATATAAAAATATAAACTGATATTATAGAAGATTTGGGAAACAGAGGAGGAAAATAACCACCTTCATACAAGCATTGTTTTCAGTTTTGCACTTACTTCTTCTGTAAGTATCCTTACTCCTTATTTTACATTTCTATAAACAGGAGGTGGTGGCATCAGCTGTATACTTCAAGATGGGAGTGTTTTTGAGAAGGCTGGGGTGAGCATTTCTGTCATTCATGGAAATCTTTCTGAGGAAGCAGCAAAACAAATGAGAAGCCGAGGAAGAATTCTGAAGAGTAATGATGGTAAACTGGACAATCTTGACAGCCTTTAATAGTCCCTGGAAACTTTATTTTCCCCACAAGTGTGATTTATAAAATAAATATTTCTTCTGGAAAAAGCCATTTGGGGTGCATATGCCAAATAAGCATGTTCACAGTTACTTTTTAAAAATTATATTTTAAGAGACAAAAATGCACCTTTTGAAAATTGATGCAGAAATCACACTGGAGTTAACTTGTATTAAGCCAGGTGATTGAATGTAGCTCACTATGTATTTTACTGTGCAGGTAAATTGCCATTTACTGCCATGGGTGTGAGCTCCGTTATCCACCCCAAGAATCCTCATGCTCCTTCTTTCCATTTCAACTACAGATACTTTGAAGTAGAAGAATCTGATGGTAAGTGTCTCAGGAGCTATGCAAAGTGTTATTGGGCAAAATGTGTGTTGTAAAACAGAGAAGAGGGCATAACATCTAAAAGTGAAAAAGAATAAATAGTCTTAACTAGGTTTTTCAGGAGACATGTGAAGACTTATTCCTTAGCAGGTACGGTGGATTATGCACTAGACATGAAAAGTGAGAATGGTATTGTTTGAGTCGACTTTCCCATATTTCCTCCAGCACAGAAGGAATGATTTGATGAACCTGACCTTCAGAGTTCTTTGCAAATATAAATTCATTACATCTGAAGAAAGACCTTATATATGAGGTTAAGTTGAAATTGACAACTTGCTTTTTGGAAAATATTTAACACATGCATAGCTTTCTTGGTCACCAGTGCATTAGCAATGGGTTTAAAACGGGGTGCAGTTGATCAGGCTTTGTGTGCACGTAGTTCCAGCCTGTTGCCCATGAGCAGGCCATCTGGTACCCCCCTGCCAGAGCACCTGTGCAGTGCCACACCTGTTCCTATTGGTGTCTCTGCAGGTGATGGCATTTAAAGTCACTGCTTTAACTTTTCATTTTGAAGCCATTTAGTTGGGTTCAACCATTTAATGTTGAAAAGTTGATAACTGGTATTGACAACCCCGTAGACCTAAATAAGCACTTGAAACAGTTATTCTCACATGGTAAACTGCCTCTCTCAGAAAGTGTTTTTTACTTTTTCTGGGGGAAAGAGTAAGGGTGGCAGTGGTGCTGAATAGGGGGAGTGTCAGAATCTCTTGAGGAGTTTTTATAAGCTGTAGATGCCTGGGCCAGAGATGTGTGTGCGCTTTTTTTTTGTTTTAGATTGTGATCTAACAGAGGTATTTTCAGCTCCTCATGTGATTCTCATAGACAGCCAGAATTGCGAACCACTGTCTGATTCGCATGTGTGGTGTTTTGTCATTCACTGGCTTGCATATCATTTCCCTGCCTGGTTCTACTCTCTCACTGTTTAATTTCCTACTTTACTTTCTTTCTGCTTTGACCTTACTGGCCTTCAATGCTATATTCAGTTAAATGTTTTTTGATTGTCACCCATTACATGCTTAATAAATTAAGCTGCTGACTTAAGTTCACTAATGGAATCAGCAATATGCTGAATCTCAAAATCTACAGCAGAACCCCATGTCTTGATTTGGTAGGTAACAAGCACTGGTGGTTTGGTGGTGGATGTGACCTCACTCCAACATACTTGAACCAAGAGGATGCTGTCCATTTTCACAGAACTCTAAAGGAGGCTTGTGACCAGCATGGTCCAGATCTCTACCCCAAATTTAAAAAATGGTAGGTGAAGGTATTGAACTTTTCATGACCCTCAAATTATATTCCATTCCTTCTGTGTGTCCCAAAGGCAACTATTTATGTCACTAAATACCTTCTTCAGTTTATAAAGGTTGAATTGTTTTCTTACTTTGCTCACCGGAAGAAGTGGAATACCAGTGTTAAGATGTTTTAATAAATTATTTGCGTAGGAATATTTGGTTGTCTGTAATATGTATTGAGTAGTAGCATCTTTTTTTTTTTATCCCAAATGATTTAGAATGGTAGAATATAAACCATAAGATGATCTAAGCCTGAGAATCAGGATTTTTAATCCTAGAGTGTGATGTTAAATTCTCATCCCACATGAGAATTTGTGAGAAGACCCAGAATATTTGTTAGATGTGAAACTGAATCTCAGCATAAATTGTTTGGAATAAGAGTAAAGTACTCAATTCTGCTTAGAGTTAATTGGCATTCCTGAAAAAGGAAGAATAGAAAGGACTTTTGTCTTTTTATTTTGTTTTATAGCAAAGAATTGTGGAATGTTAATATCATTTGTGCAAGAACATAGTTTATAGCTATTACTGAGATAACTTTAAGCAGTATTAATAAAGTAGGATTAATACTTTATTAATAAAGTAGGGTATTTAAAAAGTTTTTAATATAAGTGCTTAGTAAATTTCTTAATATTATAATTTTATGAAGATAGATTCTGAAATAATATGATTTGGATTAAAAGTTGACTTTACAACCTTGCTCAGGATATGCTTTTTAAATTATGTTAATAAAATGTCCATATAAAGGAATGCCAGCAAGTCACAATTGAGGTGAGTTATACCAATGCATCAGTTTTAGGGATTTGCATCTGTTGCCTTTTTTTTATGTGTGTGTGTGTTTAGGCTATTGAGGTTTTATTTAAGGTGTTTAAGGTACATTTAGTTTTTGATTGAACAGGTGTTTCTATTTAGGGATTTTTACTGAACAGAGATCATCAAAATAACTATTTCCAAGACAGAAACTATTCTACAAGGTTAGCATGTAGAAAAGGGCCTCTTAGGAAACCTGTTCTAATAGACATAGTGAGGAAAAGACTTGAGAACAGATCGACAGTTTCATGTGCTGGCTTGCAAGAGTAAGCTTTAATATGTTTGAAAACTCTCTTTCTCTGAACATTTATTTCCACCAGCCCTTCCCTCAGTTGTGCATGCTATAGAGTCGTCAAATTTTATTGCTAAAAGAGACCTTAGAGATTGTTTATAGTACGTTCCTTTGGCAAATAAAAAAACTAAAGAAAACTCAGGTTGCACCCTGTTTGATGTTACTGTTTGTAGAAGATTCCTCTCCTCCTGCCTCCTGCAAAAGCAGCAGTGCTTCTGAGGGTGGCAGCATTGTTTCTTTAAAGAAACGCAGTACAAATATTGGACTCTGTTTCTCTTTTTATTTATTTATTTTATTTCAACATAATATGGGGGTACAGATATTTAGGTTACGTGTGTTGCCCTTGCCCCCCCTCCCCCCCTCAGTCCAAGTTGTTTCTCTTTTTATTAAAGTTCTTAGAGTTCCACATCCTTTAGATAGATTTGTGTTAAATTGCCTGGTTGCTTTACAGATAAGAGTGTAAGCATTTTCTGCATTGCTTATATCTGCAGAAAATTTGTCTAAAGTCCTAGTTTGACTTTCATCGTTGGACAGGAGGTAAGGACACCATGCTGGCATAAGCTGAGGATAGTGCTGTGACTTGAAACTTTCACATTGATTTTCATGTCTCTTTTATCCCTGATTTGGCCCTGCTGTGTTTTCCAGGTGTGATGATTATTTCTTGATAGCCCATCGTGGAGAGCGGAGGGGCATTGGTGGTATCTTTTTTGATGATCTTGCCTCTCCGTCCAAGGAAGAGGTATTTAGCTTTGTGCAGAGCTGTGCCCAGGCTGTAGTTCCTTCTTATGTTCCGCTTGTGAAAAAGCACCGTGATGACTCATTCACCCCCCAGGAGAAGCTGTGGCAGCAGCTCAGAAGAGGACGGTGAGTGATAGGGGAATGAACTGCCTCGTGCATAACTGGGGAAAGTGGAGCAGCCATAATAATCATGATGGGCAGATGCTTTGTCATAGTTGTGTTAATTTCTTATGATAACTGGATGGGTATTAACCAAATTAAAGGGCACTGTGTAAAATAGCATTATAAGAATAGCAAAGTTTATTTATCTGTGCATTAGAGACTCATAGTAGGCATGTAGTAAGTACTTGCTGAATTTAATTCTGCTGATTTCTTTTAGTTCCTTTTCCGGTGATACCTTCCAGCCTTGTGCCAAGATAAGGGCATCGTTTAAAGTTTTTGCTGCTTTGTAATTTTGGATCACAACTTTTTTTATTCATCTTAAAGATTTCATGAAGTTATTTAATGGAAGTAACAGCTACAGAAATTATTTACACTTTATGTTAAATTTTACTGATTTTTGGAGCCATTATTGTGTGTCAGCCACTACGTTAGGCATTTTGCATCTAATTTTCTTAGCAAAACTGTGAGATAGATGTAATCATCATTCTACAGATGATAAAACTTACCCTCAGAAAGCAAGTCCCTCGCCCACGATTACATAACTGGCAAATAGAAGACCTCAGATGTGGAACTGGGTCATTGTGACTTTAAAACTTACAGTCTTTTCTGTGCATAAAATAAGTTAAATACTTGAAGCAGGCTTGTGCTTCTTACCACAGTACTCACCTCAGCTACTCTGCTCTGTGCACTGAGTTTGGGGAGTTCAGGTAGGGGAGCCAGTCTGAGGTCATCCTTAGTCAGGGTGTACTTGTGAATTAGCTCCAAATCATTCAGCCTGCCGGCCTGTGTCGATTTCTCATTGCCATTAATTTTCTGTATACTACTGGTCCCTGTGTGTAAAATGGATTTTCTCATTTGTGTTAATTCTCTCTCAGGCATATGAAGCTTTGGGTACTAAGGAGGTAAAGCTCTTGCCCTGAGAGGTCAACTTAAATAACATTCCAAGTCTAGAGATAAATGTTTGTATTTATTCTTTCTTATGACTGCCTGTGCTATCTGGTCCTCATTTTATTAACTTGGAAAAATGAGAGTTGATTTAGAAATTTTTTAGTTAATGCAGGAGTTCGGGGACATTTTATTTGTTTCCATATAGTTTTTCAGATGTACCTTTGTCACCCCTTCCTTCTTTCACTCGACACTTGTTGTGGGCCCCTGTGGTCAGGCACTGTCCTGGCTGCCGAGGTGGGCATAGTGGACCTGCTGAAGATGCTCGCAGCTCGGTGGGGAAGACATACCTAAGAGCACAATGTGAAAGTCTGTGGAAAGTAAGCTGTTCTAGTTCTACACAAGATCTCATACGGAAAGCTGGCAGATTTTGCGAATAGTAATTAGGTGAAGCCTTTAAAACTTCTCAGACATTGGAATAATTTTTTTTTAACATTATTTGATAGCAAGTCATTCTGAAAGTTCCAATGTGTGCGTATCATTGCATCTCTGGTGTTGTGAGTTAGGCAGAAGTGTGGAGTGTTAGATTAATTTTCTAAGATATGGTATGTGACTATTCTTCAAAGAGAGCCTCCTTCTGCCTCCCTTATCTCTGAGCCTTAACATGGCAGTAAACTCTGGGGCTTAGGATAACTCCAGCTCTTCCCTGAGGTTGTCAGCAATGTCTTTGGTTTTGTGTACTGCAGTCCTAGCCAGTTGTCTGTCCTTTGTGGTTGCTCTTCTCCACTTTCCCCTGCCCCACCCTCTCCCGACATGAGTCTCCCTTTCATGACCCGTCTGGTTCCCTTTTGACTCTGCAGTCTGTTGCCCTCAGTTACTGCTGTTCTCTCAGTCTTTTAGTCATCTTTTTCATAGGAGAACAGACATTGAAGGCCTTTAACTTACTTTGCTTTGCTGTATTTTGGGAAGAAGCAGCAGAATAAAATTTAGGCATCAAATTGAAGGGATTGGTTAAAGTCTATAATTTACAGGCATGTCAGCGAAGATAAATTCGTGCAAAGGATCAGAACAGATCTAAGTGAAACCTCGTGGGAGGCAGAGAGGCTAATGTAGAGAAAGGTGCATCATTCACTCAAAAGAGGAAAGGAACACAGTGATCCTATAGAAAATTCATTTAGGGAGCTCATTACAGGGGTATTTGAGGTAGGTCTTCAAATACATCAGTACAAACTAGGGAATTGTAGCCATCCCTTAGACATCATGTTTCAGAAAGGTAATATTGGGTGAAAAAAATGGCTGAGAGATGAACTTCTTTTCTGTGGTCTTAGGAAAATGTTCAGAAGAGTCACTTATATTATCTTTTGAATTAGACATAAGAAGATATTAAGTAGTTATTAGTATAGAAAAGTCAATCAATGATAAATGGTGAGAAATAGAAAAGGATCCTTGTATTCAATTGTTAATATTTACACTTTTGTAGGGCCTTTGACAAGTTTTCACACACAAAAAAGTGCTTTTTAAAAACTGAAGTACTATGGAATTCTAGAGAATAATTTGCTATAGGTGGGCTTAAAGACAGTAACCAGGGGGATAAATGATAGTATCTAAGAGAAGTTTAGACCAAGAGAGTAGTTTCTGAATGAGTTGAGAAATGGTCTGAAAGGAAACTTTTTTCAGAAAATTAAAATTTCCAGATTTATGGATCAGTTTAAATTCTTTTGAGTAGTAGAAATTATCCTTTTGAAATTGGAGAGAAGAAACCCTTTTACATCCCATGATGTTAAAGACAGACACAGATGTTTAAGCTGAATGGAGTCCAGATATGACTTATGGCAGTTAAAGGAAAACTAATATACTGAACCAGGTTTTAGTTGATGCTAAGGATACTTTTCTTAAAAAATAAAACTGAGCACTGTAACTCAAAACTTTGTCTTTTATTATGATTGTTATTAATCTGCAGGTGGACTGAGTTATATAACTGCTTATTAATGCTATTAACTACTTTAAGAAAGAGAAATATCTAGACTATCTTAGTCATTATTAATAGATTACTGTTAGCTGTACTTGGTCTTTCTGTTATGGAACTTTTATATTGTCTTAGTAGTAGTACTTGTGAGGTACAGGCAGTGAAATGAAATAGTCGACTCTGAAACGTCTCAGACTATGAGGAGGGCCAGAAGGAGCTGGGTTATCCTGAGAAAGGATGCCATTTCTTTTTCTTAATTGTTTTTTTGTTTGTTTCTTAAAGTTCTCAGCTTTGTGTCCATTCTGTTTATTTACGGGAAAACATAGCCTTCTTGTTTTGTAACTGCCCTGTTGAGGCAGAATCTGCATCCTATTGTTTGGTGGGTAGAATAGCCTTTTATTTCTGCCTGTCCAGATGGAGGAACCTCAGTGGGCTGTAGGCTGGTGTTCTTTGTGCCAGTTCCAGCTAATGGGGGTTGAGGAGTAGAAGCCCTCCTTTAAATATTTGCCATGGGCTAGTCTTTAGAAAAATTTTACGCAGCTGGCCCTTAATGTTATTTGATGTCTTTATGTCAGGTATGTAGAATTTAATCTGGTGTATGATCGGGGCACAAAGTTTGGCCTCCTCACTCCAGGATCCAGGATCGAAAGCATCTTGATGTCTTTACCTCTAACTGCCCGGTAAGCAGATAACTCATCATAGTAGTTACCCACCCCTGTCCTCAATTCCCTAACCTGCACAAAGTATGAAAGTTAACACTGCAGATGTCTTACCTAAGACTGTTGGTTTTGACTTTGCTAATTTTACGAGAAAATCTTGGGCAAATCAAATTGTATTTTTTAAGGGGTGACAGAATAAATGACAACTCTGTGTGAGAGCAGGAAGAGAATAGAGGGAGAGAGAAGATAAGCTGGGTCATGGTCTTTAAGGGAAGCGGGAGTTTGACTTCTGCCTGTTTGTTCTTCTGGGAAGAGCTATGCATGAGTAATAAGCTAAAGAAATAAAGAAAATGTGTCTTTGGGTCATCTGAAGTTCTAGACGTTACGAAACTCTGGTTTATCTTAAAAGTGTATTTTGGCTCTGGGATATTATTTGCCCAACAATTAATAATTAATAATTCTCCCAAATTAATGAGAAACTTAATTTCTTTAACAGCAAATATTTTTTAGAGGTCTAATGGGTACAAGGCGCATTAGTCAGCGTGGAGACAAAAACTTTTACCCTTAGGATTTTATTTTTCGTTTATTTTAAGTAAAGAGTTGTATGTATCATTGTTTTTTATTATTACAATTTTCGTTTCTATTTTGGACATACATAGATGGGAGTACATGCATTCACCCTCAGAGAATTCTAAAGAAGCTGAAATTCTGGAAGTTCTGCGCCATCCAAGGGACTGGGTGCACTGATGCAGGCAGAGAAGCCGTGCTGGGGTTTGGAGGACACAGGATGTGTGCCCCCCATTCCACTGGCTAGCACTGTTGCCACCATGTGGCAGTTAGTTACCTGTGCCTTAGTGCTCCGGTCTTCTCTAGCCTAGACCCCATCTCTGTGGCAGATGGTAAAATGTTTTGGAAGCTGTCAATGATGGTGGCATGGCAGATTGTCAGAGCTGATTGATATAAAACTCATTTATACTTATAATTTTATATGATTAGTTTATAGAATATGACATTGAGTTTCCAAGTATTGAGATAAGGGAATACAAATTAGTATTATATGTGTCAGTAAACTTCTCATCTTATTTTTGTTTTATGTATTTTTTAAAGTTTCTGCCACAAAAATCTGTCATGGCAGATTTTCATTCATTCAGTGAAGTTGAGACTTCTTAGTAATTTTGTGACACAACTTGAAGGTGAAAATTTTACTTTTTCATTGCTGAGGTCTCTTTGACATAATTTTTATATGTCTTTCTCTAGAGACTATAATATTATAAAGTGAATATTCATTTTTATAATGATAGGTATTTAGGAGCACTTGAAATTTTCTTAAACTCTGTATGTGTTACAATTCAGTGATTACCTATAGTTATTAACTCTAAAGTGACATTACTGTTACCTAAATAAGGAATGTCTAAGTTGTATTTTGATTTTTATGGAACCATAATTTGTTAATGTTGGAATTCTCTCCACCTTTGAATGTGAAAGCTTATATCCCTGGATTCTGATATTTAAAGTTTCCTATTCCTGATATTTCTGCATGGAAGTTTAGACTAAGAACAACCTTAGGGATATTGTAAATTTAGGAATTGTTTCTCGTTTGGAAAATGAAATGGGAAATAATTTTATTGTTTAAAGCAAATGCAACTAGAGTGAGAAGCATGTAGGCGTTTTATACCTGTATTTCTTGGTAAAATGGCCTAACTGAAATTGTTCTCTTTCAAATTAGACATTTTGCAACTCTTTTGCTCTTAAGAGAAAATCACAACAGGATTCTTAATGTTTGACTTCTTCATTCATATAATAATATGAATGTGTTATTTTATTTGATTCATGATATATTGAAGTTTGTAAGGAATTATATCTCATACATATTAAGCATTATCCTGGAACATGTTGAATGTGATTGTGTGTGGCTCTTTTAAAGGCTGGAAAATGTATGAATTCTTCATCTGTCTTACAAAAGATCTGCTAATAAATTTTATCATGATATAAAACTAAGAAATATTTGTATTTTTCATTTTGTCAAGATAATTGATACAGGAAAACACAAATATTTTTTAGTACAGTTGACCCTGGAACAACGTTGGGGGGAATGACCACCTGCACAGTCAAAAATCCTTGTATAACTTTTGACTCCCCGAAAACTTAACTACTGATAGCCTGCTGTTGACTGGAAGCCTTATCGATAATAGTCGATTAACACATATTTCATATATTATATGTATTATATACTATATTCTTACAATAAAGATAGAGAAAAGAAAATGTTAAGAAAATCATATGGAAGAGAAAATATATTTACTATTTAGGTGAAGTTGATCATCTTAAAAGTCTTCATCTTCATCTTCACTTTGAGTAGGCTGAGGAGGAGGAGGGGTTGTTCTTGTTGTCTCAAGGGTGGCAGAGGCAGAAGAAAATCCATGTATAAGTGGACCCTTGCTGTTCGAACCCATGTTGTTTGAAGGTCGGCTATACTAACACTATAGTTCCTCATTCCTAGGTATTTTAGTTAAGAGAAATATAAGTTTTGTACTCAATTTTTAGAGCAGCTTTACTCAATAGCCAAAAATTAGAAACAGCCCAAGTGGCCCACAGCAGGTTAATGGATAAACAATTTGTCATATATGCATACATTAAAATACTAATCAGCAATGAAAAGCAGTAGCTATTGCTAAACACAACATAGATGAACATCAAAAGCATTATAATAAGTGAAAGAAGCCAGACATGATATATATGTTGGGTTTTGTCGACAGTTCCTGGCTCATAAATCCCATAACCCCAATCTTATAACATTGGGACACTTTAGGTGTCACAAGCAGGTCTCAGGAAACAGAATCTCAGGAATCTAATCTGATTGTGGTTCATAAGACCCTCATTCCAGAGACAGTCCTGCCTCATACCCTGGAGGAAGGAATGCTTCACAGGGAAGCCAAGAAGAATCTGAACAGACAGGCTTTGCTGGGTTTAGATCATACCCTTTTTGTTCAGTTGCATTTCTACACGGTTGTCAATTATGCCTATCCAATGAAATCTCCATAAAAGGCCCAAGAGGACAGGGTTCGGAGAGCTTCCAGATAGCTGAACACGTGGAGGTTCCTGGAAGGTGGCGCGCCCAGGGAGGGCATGGAAGCTCTGTGCCCTTTCTCCTCTGCCTTGCCCTCTGCTTCTCTTCATCTGTATCCTTTGTAATGTCCTTTATAATAAACTGGCAAACATAAGTTTCCCTGAGTTCTGTGAGCCACTCTAGCAAATTAACCGAACCCAAAAAGTGAGTTGTGGGAACCCCAATTTGAAGCTGGTTGGTCAGAAGTTCTGGAGGACCAGACTTATGACTGGTTTCTGAAGGTAGGAACAGTCTTGTGGGACTGAGCCTCAACCTGTGGGATCTGATGCTACCTCTAGGAAGAGAGCATCAGAATGGAATTGAATTAGAGGATCCACTTGCTTGATGTGTGGGGGAAAAACCTACACACATTTGGTCACGGAAGTTTTCTGTGTTGAATGATTATTGTGTTTCTGTGAGATCAGAGGAAAAACACAGTTTGAGTTTTTTTCTTAAACACTACATTGTATAAAAATCTAGAAAAGTCAAAACTTTAATGACAGAAAGCAGATTAATGGTTCCCAGGGCCTGGGGATGTGAAATTGGTTGTGAAAGGGAACAAAAGAGTATTTTGAGGTGATGAAAGTGTTCTGTATCTTGATTGTGGTGGTGGTTAACAGACTACACATTTATCAAAACTCATTGAACTTGACGTTTAAAATCAATGAATTTTACTATATATGTGAATAATACTTCAACAAAACTGATGTTGGGGGAAAACCATAGGCATATAGGAACAGAAGTTCAAATAAACCTGTTTACCTTTTAAAAAATAAAAAGTAGGCACTTAGATTGGCTAGCCTACTGTGTTTAAGGCTATTGGGGAATGGATTAAGATGAAATTTAAAAAAATTTTTGTGCATTTGTTTTCATGTTCTTCAATAACCATGTATTTCTACTATGGATGTGGCTAGGTCTGGAAAATAATTGCATAACTACATGGAAAATAGATCATTCTACTGTGATTCAAAGTGAATTTCTCTTTCAAATTCTTATTGATAACTATTCTGAGTCTACTAGAAGACCAGCGTGCACCTCCAAATGGCCTGAACACCTAACTCCTGCTCTCTCGTGCATGCATATTATGGCAATAAGGGGTGGCTGAAGGGGAGAGATGTAAATGCTCCAGAGCAAAGTTCTAACCACTGCTTTCTATCCATTACTGTGCTTTGCTTACCCACCTAATCAGCTGACTATTTAAAATAAGTACTTCTACATGCTAAAGAGTGCCATATTTGAAAGCCAAATGATGTTTCTTTATGACTTATCCTTCCATGTGTCTTTTGCTCTTACAATTCATCAAGGCAGGAATCATCTGCACGTTTTTTACTCACATGTCTCTGCGTAGCTGGGATGACTCAAAGTCTAGGCTCAGCTTGGACTGCAGGCTGCAGTGCCTATAGGTGATTCAGAACACGAATTCCACAGAACAAGGCAGAAGTAGCATGGTTGTTTTCTGACCCAGCCTGTTATGGAATGTAACTTCCCTCACATTCCATTGGCTACAAGTGAGTCATGAAGGCCAGTTCCAGATTCAAGGGGAAGAGAATTGAATTCCAACTCTCAATGGATGGGAGAAATGTCAAGGAATTTGTGGCCATTTTCACAAGCTCCACATAGCCTTTCATACTCAAAACCACAAAACTAGGTTGGACTCGTTCCCTCCCTCATTGCTGTAATCAATTCCTGTTGAGTCTACCATTGCACTCTCTTGATGTCCTTCCTCTGCCCATTGCCACCACCCTGCTTCCTTCTAATGTTCTCTTTTACTTGAGCTTTTGCAATACCATCCCTGCCTTGTCATTGTGACCTCCATTCAGAATTATTTCCATACATCCCATATCACTACCCTTCTCCAGAAGTATAAAGTCAGTCTGACCCCTGCCTCTCTTTTCAGCCTTATCTTCTACATTTCTCCCATGCACTTCAGCCTGAGACTATGTGTCCACCACTCACTATTTTTCTGAACTTCCCCCTGAATTATGTCCCTTCTGGCCTTTGCTCAGGCTGCCGCTGTCTCTGCTTGGAATCTCTCATGCTCCTGTCCCATCCTGTGTGCTCAGTTCAAATCTCCTCTAAGAGAAGAATCGATCTCTTCTACCCTTTCAGCACATTTTACTTTCAGTATTGCTCTCAACACAGTCTGTATTCACAATCATTCCACATACACTGCACTTAATACAAAATATTTAAGGTGGGTCTTTTCTTATTTATAATACGTACTACCTAATGAATGGCCTGTTAACCTGTGTTTTCCAATGCTGTGTTGCAATATATTGTGGTATCAAGCTTAGTATTGTCAGGTTGTGTGTTCAACTCTCTTATTCTTAGTTGATAAAGACAGAAGTTCCCAGTATACATCTTTTAAAAGCCCATTTAGAAATTGTTTTCAGGGATGTATTATCCCCACTATAAGTATTAGTTATGTATTGAAATCCCACATTTTAAAATTTAGTCTTCCCAAAGAAACACATGTAAAGTTCTAATTTTGTAATAAACCTAAATTAGCACATTTAAGTTAGTGATGCTTAGACATTTACAAATAGCTTGACTGAATCTCCTTGCATTGTTACCTGAAACCAAGTCATGGGTTGTATAACAACAAACCTCACAGACCTGTTTCTGAAGGTGTTTCATACTGGATACACACTAACACATTCTAGTAGAGCAAGGTAATTAAACTGCATTCATCTTCCAATCAATGGATCTGGTTCTATTCTAGAGTTTGAACTCATTCAATCAGTATTTTAAAGAATCTTCCACCTGTTAATCCCCTTTCATATCTCAAAACTTGTTTGCACATAAAACTGTCATAATCTAACCCACCATGGTTACTGATGACTTAGTGCAGATATAGCCACGTAGGAAAGCAGATTGACTTTGTAGTCATTTAGAGTTGCAACATTGACTCTGTCATGGATGCATTTGCTTATGAAATGGCTGGGAAGTATCACACTAAAGTTCACAAATTGTATGGGTTAGATGCCACCATTATTTAATAGCAAGTGAATAATGCTTTCATATGTAAAAAAAAGTCTTTATAGCGACATACCTATGCTCAGTTCTGATCAAGGTTGCTTCCGTTTTCCAGCTTGGTGAGGTGTTCTATACCTGTTGCTTGACATCCTGCTAACCATGAGTTTAATATGTGAATTCAACATAACATCAATTTCTTGTAGCTCAAGTTGTAATTTAACTATTAAAAATAAATAGTTCACCAGATATCTTCAAAGAACATTTTAATATCCACATCAATACAAGTAAACTTACTTCTGCTGAAAGTAATTAGTACTCTTTAACATGTACTTGATCTTATATGCCATTCAACATACTTTATGTATTTCTAGGAAGCAAAGAATAAGGACCTACTGTCATCTTTACCCCCTTCCCCCTATCCACCCCTCACTTAGTAATGTGTTGGAGATACGTTATCTCTCTTTTAACAGCAAAAGACAGTCTTTTCAGACGACGCCCCAGTGTGTGGAGCAGAGACAAGCCATCCCTGCTGGGCCCTATCCGAATTTCTGACTCATGGAATCTGTGAACATGATAAAATGGTTGCTCTTTTATGTCACTAAATTTGGAGTGGTTTGTTAAACAGAAATAGGTAATTGGAGCAGGTTAGATGTCATTAAAAAAAAAACGAGGAGAGCTTTGGTGAGCTTTAAATATCTGCAAGCCATCTATACCAGTATTTAGAGATGTGAGTCTACAGCTCAGAATAGTTCAGTCCAGAAACATAAATTTACCAATTATTTGTGTAAAGAAGTAGAAGAATGTGAACTACCCAAGGACGTGCATGCAGTGTAATAAGAAAAGACGGTCACAAACTGAACTGGGAGCAGAGAAATGTGCGGGAAATGAGGTGTCAGGGAAGAAAGCTGAGAAACAGCTGTCCCAACCAATGGAATAGCGAAGAAGGAAATGGAAAGGGACAAGATGGGTGTGATTGTAATAACGGTTAAAAAGTTACAATGATTGTTTCCAAATAGAATTTGTTAAACTACATGCTGTATGTTAATATGTTCGATAAATTGGGAATTAAATTGATATTTTTAAAAACAACCGGAGTCTATAAATTAACAAGGTCTTCTCAGGTACTAAAATTTAAATAATAAAATTATTTCCCGTCAACATATCAGATTTTGTCTCCAGTTTCTTAAACTGTGCTTAAATCTGAAATTATTCAAAGAACCAGTAGGTGGAGCAGTTTTGCTCAAGAAAATCCAATCTCCGGTTTTTGGGGGGAGAGGAGTGGAAGAGAACGCGAAGTGAGAAAGGAGGGAGAGAGAAAATGAGGGAGAGAGAAAAAGAGGGAGGAGGAGGAAAGAGAGAGGTAGAGAACAGGACAGAAGAAGGGGAGAGGGAGGCAGGGAGGAGGGAAGATGAGAGAACTATTCGAAATCTAGTCTTTGATGAACTATGCCGTGGGCTCGAAAGATTATCTAAAGGAGTTACTACATATTGAATCGAGCATTGTTAATGATACTGTGCTGTTTATATCTTGTCAAATGGCTCCATGGTGTTTCATTTCTCACTTCATTACTGGGAGATCATGAAACTGGTATTGTTTATAGTTCTAGTAACGTTGACTATCTAAGGCAGGGTTCTTAGCCTCTGAGTTCTTAGGGAGCCTCTGAACTGTTAGTTGCCTGAAATCATGAGAAAATGTGAGCAATTCTGAGAGTGAATAATGTTAATTTGACTCTCAAAGGATACACAATCCTGAAAAGAGTGAGGACTATTCATCTAAATTGTAGTATTGAATGTAGGGTGTCTATAGGCCAGGGGGTGAGTGTGAATGGTAAAAATTTTTTTTTATCATTTCAGAAGCTCTGTTTTTTGTGTGTTATTCCATTATTTCCACGATTAATTAGTACAATTATACTGGTATTTAATTCACAAATAAGCGAGCATATTTTAGGAGTATAAAATCAGCAGCATGTAATCAAAAAATTGCTTGTCCAAACAATGTATACGTTTTTCTACTTTGAAGGACTAAAATTGAAAGTGGAGAAGAAAGCAGAATGCCTTGATAAGGAAAGAAAATATAGTAACAATAAAGCTTGCCTTTTTACCTCTGGCTGGAGTTACAGGGAAGGAAATGAAAGTATGCTAATTTCCCATTGGTTTTAGAGGAAACTAATGGATACTGTCTGAAGAAATAGAGAAATAGGATATTAAATAAAGATGTAATAAAGGTAATCACTAGAGTAGAAAACCAAAGTGAGAAACTTTATGCATTTAAAAAATAATATAAAACAATATGATAAAGCTATATAGAGAATATGCAGATCATGTCCATAAATACAGCAAACATACCCTATCATATCAACAAATAGATAAAATGATTATACTGTTAAAATATTTCAAATGGGACTATAAAGCCAAACCCAAATATATGCCATATAAAAGTGATACACTTAATGCTTCAGAGAGTAAAAAATGATAGCTATACCAGGCAAGTACAAATTTAAAAAATGGAGGAGTTATGATGTATCAGCCAGCATGGAATTCATATCTAAAAGCATAAAATAAGAAAAAGACAAGTACTTAAAATGTGAATATAAAAAAGGTATAAATATCAATGGACCAAGTTAAATAACAACATTCACAAAATAAAAAAAAAAAACACTGAAGAGAGGGACTAGACTGAAGCGCATTTGTGGATGACGAATTATTTCACGTTTCAGTGCCTGATAGAGTAAGTCAGGGGAAAAAATATGTTGAGACGGACAAATTCATGAATGATAAATATCTCTAGTTCGTGTTAGGTAGACAGCTAGGGACATCCGGCCCCTTCCGGGGACAAGGCAGGTGACTTGCCACACTTGGGGGAGGAGGGAACAACCCAGGAATCTGCCAATCAGAACTCAGCTTGCCAAAGGCAAAAGAATGCAGAGGACTCTGGACCAGGGGCCAAGCAGCACAGGTACAAGAGAGTCTGGAAAGGGACCTAGAACAACCAGCTTTCAGAGAGGCTCATGGGAGATCTACATGCGTAGTAAGACTCAGGTTGTAAAACTCCCAACTGTCCAGTCAAAGTGGTTCCATGGTGGCATCTAAGCCACGAAGAGGATCCAATCCAGACACCGTGAAACAAGACCCAGACCATAACCAAGGCCTTTTTGTCACGACAAGGGATCCATTCGTGTCTGTGGTGAATGTATCTTGCTCTTACTCTGTAAACCTATATCTTGCTCTTGTTCTATAATCCTATCTTTCTCTCCTCAGTAAACCTCATTTTCATGCCTACCTTGCTTTTGGTTGTCTGGCCATTCTGTGGCCAAGAGCACAACAAGAACTGGCATTTCAGGCTGTGAGCGGAGAGTTACATATATTTTGAACTTTGTACCCTCAAAATAGAGACAACCCTTCCAAGTACCTATGGGACATTTATAAAAATTCCCCATCTTATAAATTACAAAAAATTTCATAAGAAACTTTGAAATATAGAAATTATACTGACAATATTCTTTGATCACAATACAATAAAACAAAAATTAACAAATAAAAAACTAAAAGCTTCTACATGTCGTAAATTAAATGAATTTTTCTTAGTCCAGGTTTGGCCAAAGAGAAAATATAAACCAAAATTACTCATTATCTAGGAAATACTGATAATATGAACAATACCTACTAGAACCGATGGGACATAACTAATGCAGTGTTTTCTTAAAGCCTTAAATATTTGTATTGATAAATGAGGAAGGATTAAAACAAACTACTTCTCAATCAAGAAGTTATAAAAGATATGTCAAAATAAACCAAAGAAAAGGAAAAGGAAGAAATTAGGCAGGAACAAGACAAGGATGCCCAGTATCATTACTATTACTTATTACAATATTGTATTAGGTACTAAGCTAATAACTTTAGACAAGAGAAAGAAGTATAAAGATTAGAAAAGAAGAGGCGAAATTGTTTGCAATATCAAAAAATCTGTAAGCAACACAAGTTTAATCTAAAAGAGAAGAGATAAGTAAATTCTGGTATATTAATAAAATGGAATTCTATAGACTGTCATATGTTCATAAATTATAGAGCTGTGAAAATAAATGTGGATTAGTATCACAAACATAAGTGAAAATAAAGTAACCTGCAGAATAATACATACAGTATGATTCCATTTGTATAACATTCAAAAGATGCAAACCTAGACCATAGACTTTTTAGAGATACCCAGACTGTTTAGAGATACTCAGACTGTTTAGTTATAAATCTAAGGAAAAGCCAATGAAAAACACCAAATTTAGGTGAGTGGGGACTGGGATTGAGGCAGGATTCGCGGAGGGCTTCCAAGTTCTTAGTAGTATTCTAGAGCTGGACTCTGGTACACAGTACCCAGTTCAATATTTCAATATATTGATAGGATATTTCTTAATATTCTACACATATTTTATAAATACTACATCAGATATTTAATTAAAAAATTTTTAAACTAGGATTAGAAAAGCTCTTTTACTCTGATACTAACCTCTGTGGAATTTCTTGTTGGCCTCTTGATATGTGTTCTTTAAAAATCAAGTATTTTCCCCTAATATTTAAATTAATTTGAACACTTCATGGAAATTTGGAAAATAAAAGTCTCAAGAAAGAAATAACAATTACATTTTATTCCACCACTCAGAAATAACCATAACCATTCAATATTTTGGTGTATTTCTTTCTAGCTATTTTTGCATAAATCATACTGTGTATGCGCATATCATTTATATCCCGATTTTTTTCCCCTTGACTTTATACCTTTAGCATTTCCCATATTACTGAACCCTTCCAAGGCAGAGGACAGACTGAAGCTGAAAATAAGGGATTTCTTGAAAGTGAGCTGCTGACTGAGGTCTAACCTATCACCCACCTCTTTCCTCCAAGGCAACTTGGCCCCCAGCTGGGCGGGAGATTCGAGGGCTCTTTTTTGGAGAAAATGAATAGTTCTAGAGAAAAAGTAATACTTTACCACTGAAGGCTTTGGTGTTTTAACTACAAAATGATTAGATCTTTTCTTTTCCCCTCCTTCCCCATCCCCTCCGTTGAGCTTCCATCAGCTTCTTAGTGCTTCTTTACGGGAATGGTTGGCCAAGGATCGTCAGACATTCTAGGAAAATCTCCAATATGAGAGAAAGAGACAAAAGTAAGCGAAGAGACAACAGACAGACCTCTAATTAATATCTAATAGACCTTTAACAGATAAGAGATTAAACTTGTCTATGGCTATACCACCCTGAATGGGCCTGATTTGGTCAGATAAGAGATTAAACTTATATTATTTAGAAATATGGAGGTAAATAGAAGAAAGACCAGAAAGATTTAAAAGTGGTTGTTTTAGACAGAAGGGCTGGGGTGAATGGAAATGGGAAAGGAATTGCTGTGTTTCATTATAATCCTTTACTATTATTTGATTTTTTAACTGGTTGCATTTATTAGGTTAATACAAATGTTAAAAAGTAAAGACCATGGATTTTCAAGCCCTCAAAACATCATTTTCATCACGCACATTTTTTTGTCATGTAGATGTTTCTTATCAGAAAGAACTTTTCGTTCTGTTACATTAATTTTTTATCATATGTTGCCATTACTTTATCTGTGTTTTTCAAGATATCTTCCTGTTTTTGCCCTCAGCGATAAGATTAATTAAATATACGTTATCATCTAACTAGTTTTAATTCTAAGAAGTTAGATGTGCTCAGAAAAGAGAGTTCTTTAGTAAGTTCTGATAACTCTTAAAGCTTCATAGAACTTTCTGTGTGGTACCCAAGTATCTTTTCTATGTAATAGGTAAAATAAGTAATACTAATAAGTAAAACTATTGTTCATTAAATGCAAACTGTCATGTCAGACAGATTTTGTACACTGCAAGTTATATGGGGAAGGTATTTAAAAAGGGGAGGCCTGGCGCGGTGGCTCATGCCTGTAATCCTAGCTCTCTGGGAGGCCGAGGCGAGCGGATTGCTTGAGCTCAGGAGTTCGAAACCAGCCTGAGCAAGAGCGAGACCCCGTCTCTACTAAAAATAGAAAGAAGTTAATTGGACAACTAAAAATATATAGAAAAAACTAGCCGGGCATGGTGGCTCATGCCTGTAGTCCCAGCTACTCGGGAGGCTGAGGCTGGAGGATCGCTTGAGCCCAGGAGTTTGAGGTTGCTGTGAGCTAAGATGACACCATGGCACTTTAGCCCGGGCAACGCAGTGAAACTCTGTCTCAAAAAATAAAAAATAAAAAATAAAAAGGGGAGTGCTGGACGATGTCCCAGATGTGTGCACATTTTAAAAAAACTCCACAGTTTTTGTTTGGGAGTTCAGAAGTTACATTTAAATCAAAGACCATCTAACAC
>CAUYSK010043179.1:0-21513 GCA_963575035.1 Avahi laniger
TTGAGAAATCTCCATACTGTTTCCCATAGAGGTTGTGCTAATTGTAGTCCCACACTGTATAAGCATTCTTTTTCGCTGCATCCACTCCAGCTTCTGTTGTTCTTTGACATTTTAATAATGGCCATTCTGACAGGGTTAAGGTGATATCTCATTGTGTTTTAGTTTGCATTTCTCTGATAATTGGTGATGTTGAGCAACTTTTAATATGTTTGTTGGCCATTTGTATATCATTGAAACACTTCTGTTCATGTCCTTTGTCCATTTTTTGGTGGAGTTGTTTGTTTCCTTCTTGCTGATTTTTTGGATTCTTTATATATTATGAATATTATTAGCCTTTTTAATGGAATTAATTGTTGTTTTCCTGGTTCAGTTGTTTGAGTTCCTTGTAGATATCTAGATATAAGTCCTTTGCCAGACACATAGTTTGTGAATATTTTCTCCAATTCTGTAGGTTGTCTGTTTACTCTGTTGATTATTTCCTTTGCTGTGCAGAAACTTCTTAATTTAATCAAGTCCCATATATTAATTTTTGTTGTTGCTGTATTTGTTTTGGGAGTTTTAGTTGTAAATTTCTTGCCTAGGCTGATGTGTAGAAGAACTTTTGCTATATTTTCTTCTAAAGGTTTTATGGTTCCATGCCTTACATTTAGGTCTTTTATCCATCTTGAATTAATTTTTGTAGATGGCAAGAGACAGGTATCTTGGTTTCATTCTTCCACATGTTGTTACCCAGTTTTCCCAGCATCATTTATTGAATTGGGCTTCCTTTCCCTGATATATGTTGTTGTCTGTTTTTTCAAACATCAATTGGTTGTATGGAGATAGTTTTATGTCTGTGTTTTCTATTGTGTTCCACTGGTCTGTGTCTCTACTTTCATTCCAGTACCAGGATGTTTTGGTTACTACAGTCTTATAGTATAATTTGAAGTATGGTAATGTGATGGATGCCTCCAGATTTGTTCTTTTAGTTTGAGATTGCTTTGGCTATTTGGGCTCTTTTTTGGTTCCAAATGAAGCAGAGAAAATTATTGTCTTTACATCCCTGAAATATGACATTGGTATTTTGAAGGCGATTGCATTCAATCTATAAGTCACTTTGGGCATTATGAACATTCAGCAATGTTGAGTCTACCGATCCAGGGGCATGAGATGTTTTTTCATTTGTTTGTGTCATCTGCAATTTCTTTCATCAGTGCTTTGTAGTTCTCCTTGTAGAGATCTTTTACCTCCTTGGTTAATCATCCACCTAGGTATTTTATTTTTTTTTTTGCAGCTCTTGTGAATGGTATTACATCCCTGATTTGACTCTCAGCTTGACTATCAGTAGTATATAGAAATGCTTCTGATTCATGTGTGGGTTGGTTTTATAACCTGCCTAATTTCTCTAACTAGGACTCAGTACTATTTTGGATAGAAGTGGTGACAATGGACATACTTGTCTTGTTCCAGTTCTTAGGTGGAATGCTTTCAACTTTTTCCCATTCAATAGGATGTTGACTGTGGATTTTTCATATATGACTTTTATACTTTTGAGGTATGTATTTTCTACACCTACTTTATTGATGGTTTTTATCAGGAAAGAGTGTTGGATTTTGTAGAATGCTTTTTCTGCATCTATTGAGATGATTACGTGGTTTTATTTTTAATTCCATCTATGTGGTGAATCATGTTTACTGATTTTTTATGTTGAAACATCCTTGCATCCCTGGGATGAAGCCTACTTGGTCATGGTGAATTATTTTTTTATGTGCTGTTGAATTATGTTTGCTAGCATTTTATTGAAGATTTTTGCATCTATATGTATAAGGGATATTGATCTGTAGTTCTCTTTTTTGTTATGTCCTTTCCTGGCTTTGGAATTAAGGTGACACTGGTTTCACAGATTCGGTTAGGGAGGGTTCCTTCCTTCTTGATGTCATGAAATAATTTCTGTAGTATGTGTACCAGTCCTTCTTTGTAGATCTACCGGAATTCAGCTGTGAATCCCTCTGGTCCAGGGATTTCTTTTTCTTGGAAGATTTTTTATTACTGCTTCAATCTTGCTTCTTGTTATTTGTCTCTTCAGGATTTCTATTTCTTCCTGCTTAAGTCTTGGTAATTTGTGTGTTTCCATAAATTCTCCATTTCCTCTGTTTTCTAGTTTGAGTACATACAAATTTTTATAGTTTTCATGGATGATATTTTGTATTTCTGCCTTATCAGTTGTAATGTTTCCTGTTTCATTTTGATTGAGCTTATTTGTGTCCTTTCTCTTCTCTTTCTGGTTAATCTAGCTAGAGGTCTATTGACTTTGTTTAATTTTTCAAAGAACTAATTTTTTGTTTTGCTGATCTTTGTATTGTATTTTTGGTGTTCATTTTGTTTAGTTCTGCTCTGAGCTTTGCTATTTCTTTTCTTTAGCTGGCTTTGGGATTGGTTTGCTTTTTCTGTTATAATTCCTTGAATTGTGACATTAGATTGTTAACTTGTAATTGTTCTTATTTTTTGATGTAGGCATTTAAAGCTATGAACTTTCCCCTTAGGACCGCCTTTTCTATATCCCATAGATTTTTGATAGCATGTGTTCCTTTTGTCATTCAGTTTGAGGAATATTGTGCTTTCCTTTTTAACTTCATCATTGACCCAAGGATCACTCATCGGAAGGTTGTTTAATTTCTATGGCTTTGTGTAGATTTGAATCTTTCTCTTGGAATTGATTTCTAGTTTTATTCCATTGTGATTGAGAAGATACATGGTATGATTTCAATTTTTTTGAATTTGCTAAGACATGTTCTGTAGCCTGAGGCAGATTAACTTTGGAGAATATCTCATGTACTGATGAGAAGAATGGATAGTCAGTAGTTTTAGGGTACAATGTTCTGTAATTATCTTTTAGGTCCATTTGTTCTACAGTCTCATTTAGGTCCACTGTTTCTTTACTGATTTTCTGCTTTAATGATCTGTCTAGCTCTGTCAATGGTGTATTGAAATCCCCAGGAATTATGATGCTACTCTTTATTTCTTTGCTTAGATCTAGCTTTATGAATCTGGGAGCTCCTATGTTAGGTACATGTATATTTAGATTGTTATGTCTTTTTGCTGTATTGCTCCCTTGACCATCTTTGTCTTTATTTTTAACCATTGTTGATTTAAAGTGTATTTTTTCTTATATAACCTCTTTTTTTTCTATTTACCAGAAATATTTTTTTCTATCACTTCACCTTGAGTCTGTGTGAGTCCTTATGCGTTAGATATGTTTCCTGGAGATGGCAGATACTTTTTTTTTATTTTTCCGTTCACTCAGTCAATCTATACTTGATAAAGGGGCATTCAGACTGTTCACATTCAGTGTTAGTATTGATAAGTAGGATCTGTTCTGCTTGTCATGTTGGGTGATGCCTTATTGTTTTGTTTAATCTATTGTGCTATTGTTTTATTAGAGCTGTGAGGTTAAACTTTTGGGAGTTTTTACACTGGTGGGTATCTATTGTGCTGTTTCATGTGTAATACAGTGCTGAGTATTTCCTTTAGGGAAGGTCTAGTACTGACAAGTTCCCTTAGTATTAGCTTATCTGAAAAAGTCTTTATTTCTCCATCATTTATGAAATTTATTTTTTCAGGATACAAAATTCTTGGCTGGCAGTTCTTCTGTTTAATAAGACTAAAAATGGGAGCCCAGTCCCTTCTGGCTTATAAAGTCTCCACTGAAAAGTCTGCTGTTAGCCTGATGGGATTTCCTTTGTAGGTTAGTTGTTGCTTTAGTTTTGCTGCTTATAGAAATTTTTCCCTGAATTTTGCCTTTGGCCAAGTTGATGACTACATGTCTTGGAGATGTTCTATTTGCTGTGGGTCTTCCTGGTATTCAATGACCATCTTGTATCTGGATATTTGAATCTCTGGCAATACCTGGGAAGTTTTCTTTAATAATTCCCTCAAATAAATTTTCCATGCTTTTTGCTTTTTTTTTCTTCTCTCTCAGGGATACCTACAATTCACATATTAGTTTACTTTACATAGTCCCATATTTCTCTAAGTAATTGTTCATTCTTCTTTATTCTCTTTTCTGCACCTATGACTGACTGGGTTAGCTCAAGAGCCTTGTCTTCAAATTCTGAGTTTCTTTCTTCTGCTGAGGTTAGCCTGATATTGAAGCTTTCTGCTTTATTTTTAAGTTCCCTAAATGACTCTTTCATTTCTTTAAGTTCTAGTATATCCTTTCTTATGTTGTCTAGCTCTTTAGTGACTTTTTCATTTTTTTCATTCATGTCTTGAAATTTTTTTTTGGGGGGGGGACTTCTTTTTGTCAACTTTCTCTTCAATTCCATGCATCTCATTTGCCATCCACATTCTGAATTCCATTTCTGACATTTGACAATTTTCTTTTGGTTGGATTTCATTGCTGTAGATCCATTGTGATCCCTCCTTGAAATTGTTGAACTGTTTTGTTTTTTGATATCGCCAGAGTTCTTTTACTGATTTATACCCATCTGAATCCTCGTCTCTCACCTCAGGACCCATAGGTTTTCAGTGCACCTGTTCTCCTTTGCTGGGAACTTTCCTGCTTAGAAGAAAAAGAGACCCCTAGATGGTGCTTTTGTGTTCTACTTTGGAAGATTTACCTGACAGGGGAGGAGTGGACACACTGAGAGTCTGCAGTGCAGCTGTTCTGTTTTGTCCCGTTCCCTTGTGATTGTCACAGTTCAAGCCAGTGCTGGATAATCTTCATGTAGAGTGGTGATTTGTTCTCTAGGCCTCTGTTGAAAGCTCAAGTTGGAGGCTGGGCAAGACACTTTCAATGGAGGCTGGCATTGTGGGGAATTTCTCTGCCTGGGTCTACCCACAGAGGTGACAATGGCAGCTGGGTGAGGCAATCTAGGGAGTGGTCACGGGTGTCTGAGCTGTGGACATGTTCTCAAACTGGGTCCAGGTGTGATGGCGGTTTGAGGTTGGTAGATCCGTGGCAGAGCATTGGACTTCAGGGTAAGTTCCTGCCAAGTAGCTAGTAGGAGCCTCGCAGCTGGGTCCAGGGGCCCAGTGACAGTGCTAGAGCCTTGGGGACAGAACCGCAGTCTCAGCAGCAGCGGCTGAGACCCTCTCAGCTATTTTTTAAATATAAGTTTTATTGTATATATTCAAAATTTACAGCATGATTTTATAGGATCCATATAGATGCATAAATATGTAAAGATATTAATAGTATAATGGTTACTATAGTAAAGCATATTAACATGTTTGTCACCTCACATAGAATTTTTTGTGACAAGAATAGCTAAATTCTACTTATTTAACAAAAAACCCTAATACAGCACAATGTTGTTAACTTTTGTCCTCATGTTATATATTAGATCTCTAGATTTGTTCACCCTATGTATTTGCTATTTTGTACCCTTTGATCTACATCTCCCTATTTTCTCTCTCCTTACCCCCATGCCCATGTAATAACCACACTTTTATATATTTCAGCTATTTTTTATTATTCCACATGTAAGTGATATGCAATATTTTTCCTTTTTTATCCCCTAATCCACTGATTGTCACTTCAGTTTTTTCCATATCTTGACTATAGTGAATAATGCTACAATAAAAATGGGAGTGCAGGTTTCTTGATAAGGTTGTGATTTCATCTCTTTTGTGCATATACTCAGAAGAGGGATTGCTGGGTCGTAAGGTAGCTCTATTTTTAATTTCTTTGGAAACCAACACACTGTATGCCAAAGTCGTTATAACAACCTGCATTCCCAATCTACATTCCCAAAAGTCATTTGTTATATTTATAAAGGAAAACGTATTTTTGTTATGGTGAAATTCACATAACATAAAATTTACCATTTTCACTATTTTAAAGTGTACCATTCTGTGGCAATTACTATATTCACAATGTTTTACCACCATCATGATATCTAGTTCCAGCAGGAAACTCTGTATCCATTACAAAGTCGGTTTCCCCCTTCTTCTCAGCCCCTGGCAACAAATAAATTGGATTTACCAATTTAAAATATTTCATATAAATAGATTCATAAAATATGTAATCTTTTGTGTCTGGCTTCTTTTCCTTAGCACACTGTTCCAATGTTCATTCATATTGTAGTATGCATAGACAATTTCATTTTATGGCTGAATAACATTGCATTGTATGACTCTAACATATTTTGTCTACTCAGCAGTTGATGAATATTGGGTTGTTTCCACTTTTGGCTTTTGTGTATAGTCAGTATTGCTATGAGCATTAATTTTCATGTTTTTGTTTAAATATATGTTTTCACTTCTTTGCGATATATTCCTAGAAGTAAAATTTCTGGGAAAAATAGCAATTATGTGCTTACTTTATTGAGGAACTGCTAAGCTATTTCCCTCAAGTCATCAAGTTGGCTTATTGATTTGAGATTTTCCTAACTGGCTCCATTGGCAAATTCCTATGAACCCTATGTGTTTTTTAAATAATTCTCTTGATTAACCAACCACTTGATATTTTGAGTTGTTTCCCAGAAATGATGTATTTTCTGCCAGACAAAGGAGTTGAGATTCTGAAAGCCCCAGGGCAGACTTCCTGATGCCAGTATTCATCACCCTCTCCACTTACCCCAAGGCACATGGCCCCTCCTCAAAAAGCCCAGGATCTCCATTCCTCAGAGAGATGGATTTGAGACAGTTTCTCCCATTTTCCTGATGAGATGTTTGTCATATTTAAAAAAATTCATCTCTTCCTTGGCAATCCTCATTGCCTCAATAATTGGACCTTTGTGAAATAAGCAACTGGACCCAGACCAAAACTCCCTTGTGATTTAAACAACAACTTCATCCATAAAGTTATCTCTGAGTACTACTCTCACTATATTTCACAAGCATTGGTATGTTGTGTTTTCATTTTCATTAATCTCTGGTATTTTTTATTTTTCTTTGTGATTTTTTCTTTCACTCATTTTTCAGGAGTATATTGTTTAATTTCCACTTATTTGTGAATTTTCCCATTTTTCTCCTTTTATTGATTTTTAATTTCATTCCACTGTGTTTGAAGAAGATAATTAGGATTTCTAAACTTTCTAAACTTCTAAAGTTTATTGAAAATTGTTTTATAGAAAACATATGCTCTATCCTAGAAAATATTCCATGTGCACTTGAAAAGAATGTGCATTCTCTTATTAGGTGGAGTGTTGTGTATTATGTCTGTTAGGTCTAATTGGTTAATCACATTGTTCAATGTGTCTATTTCATTTTTGATCTTCTGCCTAGTTATTCTATATATTGCCAATAATGATATATTGAAGTATCTATTATTGTAGAACTGTATATTTCTCCCTTCAATTCTTATTTTTTCTTCATATAGTTTTGTGCTCTGTTGTTAGGCCCGTGTAAGTTTATAATTGTTATATCATCTTTATGGTTTGACTCTTTTTTCAATATCAATATCTTTATCCCTTGTAAGAGATTTTGATTTAAGTTATTTTGTCTGAAATTAGTATACCTACCCCAGACCTCTTTTGTTTACTATTTGCATGGACTATCTTTTTATATCCTTTCACTTTCAACCCTCTTTGGTCTTTATATCTAAAGTGAGTCTCAGGAGGCAACACTGCAGTAAGATTATAATTTTTATGTATTCTACCAATTTATGCCTTTTGAATGGAGAGTATAATCATTTACATGTACAGTAATCACTGATAAGGAAGAATTTATGCCATTTTGCTATGTGTTGTCTTTATGTCTTACAACTTTTCTGTCCCTCGTGTCTTCCATTACTGTCTTCTTTTGTGTTTAACTACTTTTTTTGTGGTAAAACATTCTGATTCTCTTTCGTTTACTTTAGTGTATATTTTATATATATTTTCTATAGACATTTTCTTTTGGATTATCATGGGGATTACATTTAACATCCTTAATTGCTTATAGTCAAAATAACAACAACAACAGCAACAACAACAACAACCTCTCCTGATCTCTGAATATTGTCTGTATGTTGGAGTACTCCCTCAGGGTTTATGCAGGCTGTTTTCCACTCTGCCTTAGCCTTCACTTTCTGCTTACATGTGGCCTAAATGTTAGCCAGATAAGAAAGAGTAGTCTTCTCATGTCTTTTCTGATCATTTGTCTGGTCATGGATGTATGTATGGCCTTGTAGATTCCTTAGTATATCCAGGAATTTTTTGAAGATCTTATTCCCTGTGTAGTTCCTTCCCAAGCATTTTCCTTACCATGCAATTTGGTCTGATTGCTGCTTGCTCTAACTGCTATTTCTTGCTTTAGGCATCTACTGCTAGTATGTTTGCTTTTTGATGTTTCAACGAAGACCTCCCAGGAGTAACCTTCAGCTCTGACATAGCTCTGAGGTAGGTAAAACAAAGGCAAGTTCCTGAATTGATCCCTCAGAGAGTCATCAGATAGGTCAAAATATACAACCACAGTGCTTTGTGAATAAGAAATATATTTCTACTTCTTTAACCAACAAGCTGCACAAGGAATGTAGGCTGCCACTTCACTGATACCACCAAGCTGGGGAGTGTGTAATGGTATTTAGGTAAGTTTAAATGACACAATACTTTCTTACACAATCTCAGTAGCTTCTTTCTTCATTAAGCATTCTCTTGGTTGTTGTAAGTTTTTTATTAGGTTCCAGGGTCTTGAAAAATTTGATTCTGACAGGTTTTTTTGCTAGCTTAATCATTGCTTTAGTGTAGAAAAACAGTTTTGGACTTCCTTACTCCATCATTTTCCATGACATCACAACCAGAAAGATGTCTTTTATATGATTAATAAGAAAAGAGGGAAAAGATAGAGGCCTCAAGAAGAAAAATGGAAGTAGAATGAAAGACATTTTGATAGATATACCAATAAGTATGATCTTTGAAATTGTCAGCTTCCTGGAATGAGAAAATATGCCACCCCAGACAAGAAGGCTGTGTGGCTGGTATCAAAAACTCAGTATGTGGGTGCTGCAGACTTCTATGTGATGTTCAATAATAGGATAGGCCATTGTGGAGATTGGCAAAAATTATTAAGGGCACACATTTCTACACTCAGAATGTAATTTAAACTCTGAGTTGTAAAGGTGATTTTTCTTTTCATTTTTTATTATCTTGAAAAAAATCAAATTGTTAGGGTTAATGTAATACAACCAACATATTTCAATTTCCTAAAAATTTTATACAAACAAAATGCACATACATCTTATGTTTTTGGCTCTATCTTTTTGTCTCAGATGTGAAATTCTGCTTCTAAATTAGATTAAAGCCTAAGTGAGCAAACAAACTGAAACTCTACTTGCCTTTTGCTTGTATTTATTTCTCCACGTTAGATTATCTAACTTTTTTATTTTTTCTTTTCTTTAATATATTTTTTTTTTTTTTTTTCCAGACAAGGTCTCACTATGTTGACTTGGTTGGTTTCAAATTCCTAGCTTCAAATGATCCTCCTGCCTCCCAAAGTGCTGGGATTACAGGCATGAGCCACTGCACCTAGCCATAACCTTTTTGTTTTTTCAGAGCAGTGGTTGTGTTCAATACGGACCATTTGCAACATTTAATAAACAATGTTAATATGGATTTGTGGTTATTTTTGGAAAAAGATTAAAACGCAAAAACCCATATAAATGAGGTTTTATTGTTAATTGATTATTAATGGACAAATAATCATCATAAAGAATAGTCACATTTAAATTTTCAAATCTGACCTACTTTTCTCATTATAAGCTTCATCTTTCCCATGATATCCTGAATTACATAGTTATTCCAACTATAAGCTTTTGAGTAAAGTTGTATCACAGGGTTGTTTTTGCTTTTGAAGATGTTTTGGCTCAGGGTTAACAACAGAATAGGTTACTTTCAGTCTCTTGCTTTAGTTGTAGAAAGTAGGAGGGTTCAAACATTTTTGAAGTTTTTAAAAATCTATATCCTAAAAAGGAAATGTTACTGGGGTAAAGAGAGACATTTCAGGAATACTTGTGTCAGCACAGGAGCATATATTTTAGAGAAGGTAACAAGAGATATTTTTTGTTGCTGTAAGATGAAGCTATATTTATTTATTTTTTAATATCATAGAAACAAAGAAAGAGAAGATGCTTCTCTTAATTTCAATATTTTTCCACTTCCTGGGGTGCTTTAAAGGAGTCAGGATTACATGTTAGCTTCTTGCTATATTGTCTTGTTATTAATGATTTAACTTCCTCAGTGGACTAGATAGAGCTATAATCATTTTCTTCCTATTGGTCTTCCCTTCAGGGAGAAGATTAGTGAAAGTGGATATGTTTGTCCTTAAACTGACAACAATTTTTCACCTTCATCTTGTGCCTTAACTTCTCTCTGTTAAATATTAGTATTTTTTTTTTCATTTAGAAAGCAAAGGAAGAAAGGTAAATATTCTCTTTGCTGACTATGTTAGTCTAGTATAAATCTAGCCTCCCTGCCTCGTTACATGACTAGGAGTACAGAGCAATACATATACATTCACTCAGTGATGAAATAATTCCCTAAAACAGGAGGCAAGGACATGCAGGGTATAGTCTCAAATAAGTTTTTTTTTCTATTCAGAATTTGAGAAAAAATACTTTCCCAAAGTTCTGGACACAGACAATGGCTTCCACATCTCTGTGCTTTTCAAGTCCAAGTTCTGCAATAACCACTGGGATGTATGTTCTATGAAACCCACACATTGAAAGTGGGTTGAATATGGACTGTTATAAAATTATAACTAATGGTCCCAACTGATATTAAATCTACATAAAATCACCAAGGGCATTTTGATTATTCTAAGTTGATTTATATCTTATCAAAAATATGAAATTTATATAAAATCAAGGATTGACTTTAAAGGAATGCTTTGAGATTTAGAAAAGAAGATTTAACCTATCAGGAGAAATAAAGATACTAAGATATTTTTGCTTTCTTGGCCAAGGTGCCCATTATGACCATCATGGCAAGTAATGATATCCTTTCAGTGTCCTTGGGTGCTCACAGAAATTAAAAAACAAGGTCAAGTCCTTTAATTTGAAGCTCAAGTCACAGTGTGAAACACTAAAAAATTTTCATAAAAGCCCCAAAAAGAAATTTTAAATTTCTTATAGTCAAGCTTATTTCTGAAAAGCAAACATGAAATTTAATGTATATTTGCACATTGATGAATTATAATAATAGTTGAATTCACTGTCTTGTTGAGCTTTTTATGTGAAAGTTAAGACACTGTGAAATAATTGGGTCTTGAATGGGAGATCTGGTTGGAGTGGGAACATCTGGCTGGATCCAGATGCAATAGGCAATCTTAGCCCCTAAATCATTCCTTAATACTCTTTCCAATGCAATTATCTTGCACTCACATACTTGAAAATAATAGTTTTGCTTAACTTGAGAACCCTGTGGTATACAACTTTACTTGGTTCAGATACCTTGAAGCAGGAGGCTCATTCTCCTCAAGACCTACAACTACCCTTTGTTACAGATATACTCACAACTAGAATAAAATATCAACATACTCCAGGGAGATATGTAAATACTATGACTTAGAATCAATACTTTACACACAAAAAGAATCATGAGACATTATTAAAATATTTAGAGAGAAATTTATATGAAATGTGTAGGAACATATTCTAAGGGTGTTAGATAAAAGGAGAAGTGGAATATATCACTCAATTATGCTAAATCAATTTACATGGCTAAACTTACTAGACATTCCATATTTTATGTGCTTACCTGTCTAGCTAGACGTGACCCTAAATCTCTGCAGCAAGTTCAGGCTGTAGTAAAGGTGACATTAGCACGTGGGCTTTCTGATTGAGAAGATCCAATGGTAATTGATTATTTGAAATATTTGTGTCCAATGAGGATCCTGTGTGGAGTCTTTGGGAAGCACCAATAGGAGAATCACAGTTCAGAGCTTTTGCACATTGGAGGAAATCTATGCCCTCTCCAGCAACTATTTTGAGAAAGAGCTGTTGGCTCACTCTCAGCCTTGGCAGAAACTGAATTCCTAATCAAGGGACATCAGGTGACATGTGGTTTGAGCTTTTCATCATAAGGTCAATGTAGTCTGATATACCTGGCCATAGTTTGGGCATGCTCGGCAATATATATCATAGAATGAATATGGCCTATAGAGAACCAAACCTTTAGGCAGGTCTGAAAGATGTGTAATTTGCCTATGCTGGTACCATTCAATGGATAGATGCAGTACTACAGACCCACTCAGGGATGCTTCCTGAAGAACAGTAGTGAAATAAATTTCTCTCAGTGGGAAAAACTTTAAGAAATACATTTGATTCTCCGTTATATATTTGTAATGAGTGATAACTAGAGGTAAGGATTTTTATTAATTTATAAGTAATTGTTAATGTTTGTACAATCAAGGACTTGACAAAATAGGATTGGATGATTGGCAACAAAAGAGTGTGAGGAAGAAATGTGTGGGTCTCTCAGAATGGGGACAGATTGTGAAGATACTTGTGACCCAGGTGAATGCTGTTCAAAGTGGTTCTGCAGAGGAGAATCTTAATCATCAGGTGGACACATTGTGTGGATGTTAGTCAAACCCTTTCAGTAGATTCTTCATTACTTGATCAATGGGCTCAGGAACAAACTCATCATGGTGAAATTTATACACCACACATGACTTCACGACATGGAAATTCTCTTACCAGGGATGATCTGGCTAATGTTACTGCTGAGTCTCTAATCTATCAATAGTAAAGAGAAACACTTAATTCCCAATATGGCACCATTCATCAGGGGGACTGTCTAGCCATCTGGTGACAAGTTGGTCACATTGAAAACCATCACTGGGGAGACATCAGAGATTTGACTTCACTGTAATAGACCTATATTTTGGATATGGATTTGTGGCTCCTGCTTATTGTGCTTTTGAGAGCACCACTATCCATGGACCCAAATAACACCTTATTCACTGTCAGGCCATTTTCTGTAGCATTGCTTCTGATCAAAGAACTAATTTCACAGAAAATGAAGTGCAACAATGGCTCATGCCCAGGGAATCAGCTGGTCTTTCCACATACTCTGTCAAACAGAAGTTATAGAGTTAATAGAAATTCGAAATGGCTTTTTAATTGTAATGTTGCTAATGAGCCAATGTTGCTCTGCATCTAAAGATAATAATGGGGTTTCTCTTATAATCTCTTAATGTAATGAGCTAGATTGTTATTTTTGAGAAATATAAATAAAATCCCAAGTTTCCTCATTGACTGAACATAACCCCTGTTGGCCAAGGAAATCCCAGAGAAACCTTAAAATCTGAATTCCCAGTCATGACAGGACAGGAGTTCAGACACGCCTCATGATACCCCTCCCTTTGCTATTAATAACTGCTATTAGTCTTTCTTTCCTAAGGGTTAAACAGAAACCAGCCTTTTTGAAAGATTTGCTCCTCTGCTGATTTCAACCACATGCCTGAAGCTGCCCCTCCATTTTGCAATTTCAACACAGCAGTTGACTAGCATTTCTTCCTGATAAAGAGACCACCAACTGTGGAGTGATTCTGGCCAGTCTACAGAGGCTGTGCACTAGTACTTTTGTGTCCTCTGTTTCACCTTTTGACCTACATAGGGCCAAATTATAATACATTTAAATCCTAAGTCTCTGCCTTAAAGTGAACACAGCATGTATGCAACATATATGTTTGTTTACTGTGCATGCCTGCATCTCCCCCTCGTGAATTTTCATAGCTTCCCTTATAACCTGCTGAGTATGTATGCTTATCTAACCTGTTAGCATACATTCCTGTATCATCTGTCCCTCCCTCAAAGTACTGGCTCTCAGCTTCCGCTGGATGCTATGCTTCCCAGCCTTCAGGATGGCCAGACTGCAGACTCAATCTTTTAGGAGAAATAAAACTCTTCTTCCCAAATTTATGAACCTCGTGATTCTTCAGTTGACATTTTTTCGCATATTAAACTAGTCTTAAGATTCTTTTCATTGGTCATGATTTCTAATATTTTAAGATCTTTCTACTTATATTTAGAACTAAGAGTAGCTTACGTAATTTTTTGTGCTATTCTTGTCTGCTTTAGGAATTATGATGAAATAAGATTTAGTGATTGTGCTGGATTACTTTCCATCTTTTTAATCCTTATTTGAAACAATTTATATAACAAAGAAATGTGTTTGTCATATATCATTGATGACATGGATTCAGCCTGATACCTATTCTAGGGATTGATTTTTACCTCATATCTTCATTTTCCTCTAGGCATGTTGAGTTTATTCATATTTTTCCCTTTTATAGGTGATTTTTATAATTTTTACTTTTCTATGAAATTACATATTTGATCTAGATTTGAAAATGTATGGCCCATGTGATTCCGTAGGGTCAGACAATTGAGAGCACTCACGAGGCTCCATAGGGTATATTCATATAAGGCTTTAATAAAGATAAAGCATATGGCAAAATATCATAAACATTTACTTTTCTTTCCATCCCATTTCTTATACTGCTTATTTTGGTCATATGGAATTTCATTTTCTAATGAGTGACTACTTTCTCACATAATTCTTCAATAATTATTTGAGGACTCGTTTCTTTACCCAGTATTGCTTGTATTCCCTGCTTTTATCCACCTTGAATCCATAATTTATAATGCTTGTGGATAATCTCAAGAAATTTCTTCATCCAGGGCTAAGTCCTTCCATATTCTAAAGTATTATTTTTCCCTCCCTTTTGTATTTTAACTTGGGTATAGGATTCCAACTGTAGGATCAACTTTGTTGGTTAGCATTTTGAAGGTGATCTATTGTGTTCTAGCATCCAGTGTTGACAATAAAAAAGTTTGATATTAGTCTTATTTTCTTTATTCATTCCCTGAAAATGTTTTGGGCTATTTTTTATCCTTCTGATTTGACATTTCCCCATAGGATTTTTTTTTTTTTTCTGAGGGTTAAAGACGCATTTTGTGGAGCTTGATTCTACTTTCTGGTGATGGCTGCAGAATACGTGTTCATCTATCTAGTTTGATTTCTGGGTCCCAGTAGATCTAACCATACTATCTTCAAATGATATGTTTTTGCTCATTGTCAGTGGCAGCCCTTGAAAGTGTGTATGGGGACTTCGCATCTTCCTATGGTCAGTAGTTACTATAGACATAAAGATGCCTTTTCATCCTCACTGTCCTGCTCTAGCCTATACACCCACAATGGGAACTGCTCCCTGCTGCTAGCATAGAAAGGGACAAGTGCCACCTGTCCTACCTACTTCAATTAGTATTCCTAAATTAATCATCATGATATGTAACTGAGTGACTCTTGGTTTTTTCTGGATCCATTTTATATACTCTGAGACTGGAAGTCCCTGAGCCTCTTCCCATTTCTATAAAAGACGTCTAGGCATTTAAATCGTGGTTTTCTGAAATGTTTGTTTATCCGTGGGTTATGTCTTTCAACAATTTTTCAAAAGACTCCTGTTCTGTTGATGGCTCTCTTTGTTGTTTTGCCCTCCTTTTATTGATTTTTTTCTGTTTTCTGAACTAGTACCTTATTTCATGTTATTTGTAAGTGCAAGGCTGGCTTTGAAATCAGTATTTAAAAGGTGAAGGTTATGTTAAGTACCAAACTGGCAGAGAGGAGCAGCAGAGAAATGAGACATGGAAACGATACAAATATATGTCTTCTGTGTCAAAATCTTTAGAAGAAGCTAAGCCTATCCGCTACCAATTTTGTCTTTCCATTATTTTGTATTATTTTAGCTGATTTAGCAAAGATCCTTATTTGATTTCATTCACATTGCAACATCTAATATCAGTAGTCTGTGGAGCCAAAATATCTTGATTATAAGATTACTGGTGATAAATAATGATTTTCAAGGTGCTTTTATTTACTCTGAGACATCAGTATGATTATATCGTTTCTAAAAAGTCACCAAAATTCACAGCACTGCAAGTCTATTAAGTTATTCTATGTATCAATATCCTGTAAGCATTACAAAAAGAATCTACCCTGGAGTGCTTTTTCCCCAAGAAACTAGACATTTCTTTTGTATCTAAAACCCAAGAGTTTTTTCTCCTGCATAGCTTTAAAAAAATAAGTAACCTCCTGGGTTTCAATTTTTATTTGCTTGCTGTCCAATTAACACGTTGTGAAAGTCAAACAACATCACCTCTAATACAATTTCAGCCTCTTTCTATTTTGCTGTCAAACATAATGATTGTGACCTGCAGCATTTAGATAAGAATTAGGCTAGAGGCAAGAAAGATTTGTTTTAGGTGAAACAAATGAATGATGAAATGATGAAATCTCATCTGAATGTATTTAAATATTGCACAATTATTGTCTGGTTGTTTTTAAGGATAGTTGATGGTTCAGCTATTATATTTGGTTCAAGTATCAAAGAAACCTGGCTTAAATTGAAAATATGGAGGTGTTCAGGAAGTTTCCTGATTCTCTTGCATGTGCCTTACTCCATGCTATGACTTCATCCTAAGATTTATGTATAAATTGCTATAACAATTCCAGATATATCATCCAACTGAAGAAGAGACCATCTCTTTCTGTGTCACTTTCCTAGATGCCCTGTAGAAGACTAGCTGGAATGCCTTGTTACCTGGTATTGGGCCACATGTTCATTTCTAAAATAATCACTAGCAAGAGAAATGGAATTATTATGATTGGATTAGACAACATAGAGTCCCAGAGATGGAATCTATTTCCCCTGACCAATATGTCTTTAAGGAAGATGGTGACTCTGCATTTCACTAGATAAGAGGAAGGAGATGGGATGGATATTGGAACTTGGATATTGGATATTGGAACTATTAGAACCTTAATAGTATCTACTCTGTCTTAGCAGAGGAAAACAAATTGGATTTAAAGGTTTTAATTTATAGTTTGAGAGTTTCCCAAAAGAACCAAAGCAAATAAAAAAAAGTTTTAATTTAGAAAAAAGTGTTTTTAAAATTCTTAATATAAGAAAGTTTAAGTAGTTATCTTAGAGAAAACAATTTGTGAAACCTAGTAATATCTAAAAGGAAATTAATAAAGAAGTGCATTATATACTTTTCAAAGGCCAGTGATGCATTTTAAATAGCAGGACTTATACAATTAAATGATATTGATAAAATATTGATTAGTAATACAGAGCATGAATGTAATGGGTATTATCGTATAACTTTTTTTCCATTTTTTTGTCTTCTAGATACATTATAGTAAAACAAATATAATATAATTTTCAAGCACAGATTGAAACAGTTACTGTTTCCTTCCTATTATCTTAAGTTGCTTTATATGCTTGGGTAACAATTGTATTTGGGGAAAAACGTGCCCACTTAGAGAAAGTAGTTCCCCAATAGTTACCAAATTAAAATGCAAGCATATTTTTTGTATAAAAAACAAAATATAGCTGGAGAGAGAGATAATACTTTTTCTTCTAATTTTCAGGGAATCAACAATTTCATAGGACACCTAAGGTGTAGCCATACTTAATAAACATCTAGATATTTTATCAAATTTCATGGAATCAGAGATAAAGAGAAAAAAATTTGGAAAAATCTGTAATAAGCAACTCATAAAGTTGCTTGTCACTATGGTTCTGTTATTTTTGCTTCTTTTGTCTAAACAAAGTATACTAATTATATTGGGAAGCATAAAGTTTAGAAACAGGAATTTAACTCTGGCCGAATCTGGTTGTTATCTCTTATGACCAAAATATGAACATGTAATACTATGCTCTGCAATTAAATGTCTCCTCAACACTGCCAGGTACTCAGTTTTACTCCTTTGAGATTTAGAGAGGTACACTTCTCTGGGAAAATTAGTAGCGGATATTTAGTTTTATTCAGAATAGGCTTTATGGACGCTAATCTTTTTTTGCACAGTCTTAAACTTTATGCTTTGATTAATGTCAATTTTAATGGAATCCAGCAAAGCATACAGAAAGCCTGTGATTGTGAGGACGGAGGGGGGATTAGCTATCCAGTGCTGCCAGTGAAGCTCAGAGTAAGACTTTGGCAAAAGTGTTAAGATAATACTCTTGTCTTTAGTGATGGATATCCAGATTGTATTGTAGTCTCCATATGTCAAGTAATCTTTAGAAGCATATTAGCATTTCCAGCAGTGTGGTTTGAAGATAACTAGCATCAGCATTAAGTTATAGTTTTAGTGTTGGTAATTTGCAGGACTAGGAGAGTGATATAGTGAAGACTTGTTTCAAAATATAAGTCTTTTAACACCTGAGACATTGGTGTCTCTTAGGATGTCTCTTAGGATGACTGCTTTTGGCAAATGAAAGTATATAATTTACCAAAACATTTCTAAAGCATAATGTTTTATATAAATTCACAGAAAATGTTGTCTCAAGGTGGTGTTTAGGCAGGACCTTAGCTGGATTTGGATCCCACCCAAATGTGAGGCATAATAACGATTATCAGATTTATTCCTGAGATATTCTCATTATGGTAAAGAAACTGCACCTAGCATAGTCCTCAGTAAATACTCATCACATATTTTTCATAGAGTGAAAGAAATTTCCACTTAAGTCAACAATAACACAAAATGAGATAAAAACGGCCCTCAAGAACCAAAGGAAAATGAGACATCATGAGGATGCTGCCATTGGCAGTGAAAATATCTTTAGCTCATACAGAATTAAAAATGAATGGAAATTTAAAAATGTATTCTTAAACAAGTTATAGTCTTCTAAAAGTCATTTCGTTTGCATTTATTTCTAAGTATGATTCACAAAATTTAGTGTAAGAATGCATTAACTGGAGAATTAGACGAAAATGCTTATCTCTTGGATCATGATTTATTCTCATCTACTCTAATCCAGCGGGTCTGAGATTGGCAGAAAATATATATTTTCAACAAGCACTCTTGGTGATTCTGAAGCATGTGGTACGCTTTGGAAAAAATGAGATGAAACAGTGGAAGACTGTCATGTATCTTAGGTCCTATTTGACCAGACAATATTTGGCTGTGAATGCACACTATTCTTCAGAAAAAAGGAAGAGTGATTCCAAAGGTGATTCAGAGGTCATTAAGGCTGCCTTCTTGGGTTTCAAAGGGTAAAGCTGTTACCTTGGTTTCAATAGCCAGATAACAATGGCCAAAGCCTTGGGAGCCAGGCTATCCTGGAGACTTGGTGGTAGGGCTGCCTAGAGCATTAGGGGTGGGACCCATACCTGGTAGAGGCATTGGGGTGGGACTGCCGTCCCAGAGTGTCCAAAAGGTGGGACCACCGCCCCAGTGCATCTGAAAGGAAGGGCATCCAGCCAAAGATAATTATTTCTGTGATGGAATTTGCCTTGCTAAGTTTTGAACTTGTTTGGAAACTGTTACCTCTGCCTCCTTTCCTATTTCTTCGTTTTGGAATGGGAATTCTATCCCATTTTTACCCCATTATTGCATTTTAGCAACACATAACTTGTTTAGTTTTATAGGTTCACAGCTGGAGAGGAATTTTTCCTCAGAATGGAAACATACCCTGAGTCTCTGCCATATCTGATTTAGATGGTAGATAGTTAGATGAGACTTTGGATGTTAGCTTTGATGCTGGAATGAGGTAAGAACTTTGAGGTGGAATAACATGTGGTTATATGTATTGCTTTTGTACAGTTTAAGTCAATGTTATAAATGTGCCCATCACCCAGATAGTGTGCATTGTACTCTTTAGGTGTGCATTTATTCAAACCCTCCTTCTCCCTCCCACATGCTTGATTTCTCTTAAGCTTTACTTCCATATGTGCATGTAAGTGTTAATCAATTAGTTCTAGTTTAATAGCGAGTACATGTGGTGTTTGGTTTCCATTCTTGGATACTTCAATTAGAAGAATGGTCCCTGTATGTTATATTCTTTGGGAATTCCATAATTCAGTCATATAGATCACTGATTCAACCTTTAGCTCTATTCAGTTTTCCTATGTATAACATTAATTTCTGTTAATTTTGAAGATCTCCTCTTTTGTTCTACAATTTTTTTGCCATAGGAATGTGATCTTGTTTTATAAATACAATGTTTCCTAATAGATCTGATTTGATTATTTTAAGTTACTTGATGATTTATATATTACCTATTTTCATCAGGGTTTATTTTTCTACTTTTATATCAGTGTTGTACATCTTATCAATGCTAATGATACTGTTCTACTCTTTGGTGATTTAGTAGTTTTAATAAGTGAAATGGAATTCTTAGAACATGTGACAGTCACTATTCCCCTGGATTACAGGAGGATTTATGGTTAGAGTGACTTAGAGATCTTGAAAAGCTCTCCTGGAAAAGATTCCTTCTCCTTGGGAAGATTACTGGCTACCACCTCACTTTTTTTCTTTTCCTGAAGGCTCATCTCATCTTTCCCATGCAGAAGATCTGACTTGGAAAGTTTTTCTTCTGCTTTTAGTCTGAGAGCAACAACTACTTTTAGCTACTTTAATAAGTCCAATGACTATTTAGTTTCTTAATTAATTACCCTAAAAATGACTTTTTGGCATCCATTGTGTTTCCAGAGCCTGTTTTCTATAATCATGGGCTTTTCTCTGACTTTTTAGTGGTTTCCTCTTTCACAAGTATGAAGCTACTGTGTTTTCATACACACTTATGCTTTATTTTGCAGATATTTCTCAATGTTTCTGCTACTCGAATGCTTTTGAAAACTGCTTTATTTGCCCATTGTTGGTGGAGATGTGTTTTTCTTCTTTTATATCTCTTTTAATATTTTTTAAATGAGTATTTTGAAAGGCAAAAAGGTAAATTTGTGTGCCTGGTCATCATTCTGAACCACAAGTAAAAATGTGCTTTGTAGAACTTTTCGGCTCCCTCTTTCCGTTATCAAAAAGAAAAAAAGTATTTCTGGCAGAATGGGCAAAATGAGTGAATAACAAGATTTATAAAAGAGATTCCTTAAGATTTTTAGGTAATATCAAAGAGGAACCATGTGGCAGAGGAAAAATTTATGCTGTGCTGTAAGAGAAGATAAGAAGATGGTGGTGACACTGTTTGATGAGTCAAGGAAAGTCTCATTGTGAAAATGACATTTAAAATTATTTTTGAAAGATAAGTCACCAACTTCTCCTAGTTCGCCTTGGTCTCTCTCCATTGTAGCACTGAAAGTTTTACAGCCCAAGGACTCCCTCAGCCCTAGGCTCACTTGGGTAGTTGGTCACGTTCAACCAAATGCCAGGGAAGTATTTTTGAGAACCAGTATGCAGGGGAAGGTAAGCTTAAGTTTTTATGTGCATGGAGAGTAAGTACCATACAAGCAATGCAATTTGGAGTCAGAGAATGGGAGTTGTTAAATTCTACATTCTCAGTTTGGAATTTATTTTACAGACTAAAAGTATTAGCATAATAAATGTTAACATTTTAGATTATATTATTTATTGCCACAATTTCTTTAAGAACACCATTAAAATACATAATGTTGTAAAGTCATTATGTGCTAAACTGATCCTTTGTGGGTTCTCAGGGATAAAGAATAATTTTTGTACTGTAGTTGTGATTTTTTACTGGGATAATCATATAAAAAAGGGGAAGGGGCTTCTAATAACCTAATGTGAAAATAATCCTAACTGAGAAACTAATTATTCATTGAGAGTAGACTATGAAATTACTCAATAT